>BRDA01064510.1:502-21361 GCA_036984385.1 Crenuchus spilurus
TATGTAATAATTATCGACAATAAAATTCTAAAAGAGTATTAACAATAAAAATCTTAAAATAACAGCTATTAATAATGTATTATTATTATATAACATTAATGTTGCATTGTCAACAATAGTAGGAAGGCTGGATGTAAGTGCAGGCATGTGGAGGTTTTATTAAACATAAATAAAGAAAAACCTGAAGTACTGTGGAACTCAAAACTGAAGCACACATGTGATAATGATGATGGTGACATGACCAGACAAAGAACACACGGAAAGGTGGGAATACAAATAGACAAAGTAATCAGAGCTGGGACAGGTGCAAACAGGTGTGAACAAGGTAACATATGAGACTCAGGTGAATACAAACATGAGAGGTGTGACTTGGGTGGGAAACAGGCAGAGACCCAAGGGAGCACATGGACACAGGAAAAGAGGATGAGGCATGATCAGAGACAAGACTGAGACCTGAACATGAACACAGACTAAAAACAGACTAAAACATGACATATATTATATATAACTGTTATTGTGTTTAATTGTACAGTTCAGGTATATAAGGTTTAGCATTTTTAACTCCAGCAATCGTATCTGGTCCTCTTCTAGACCATCATTCATCACAGTATGTGGGCCAGATCTGTGCAGCTTTGTGACCCAGATTGGGGCCATATCAGTGTTGCTAGCTGCCTAATAACAAACGACTAGCTTGGAGATATTGTGGAACTAAAGTTTTCTCCTTAAAATTGACATGCAGAATGTTAAAACACAGGTTTCACTAAAAATGGCAGTATAAAACATGCAAATGTATTAAAACGGTAAAAGAGAAAGCACATCTTTATTTAGAAAGCACATTTAAAGCAGTGTGAGTTGACTGCACTCCTTTATTACGATAGTGGATAATAATTCAAACAATAGGCCTTTCCTACAGAGAAAAGTGCTTCTTAAGCATTAGTAGCACATAATCACTTCTGCTCTAAAGCAGAAGCTGTATGTCACTGTAGTGCACAACAGCGTTCAAACATTAAACTATAACAAGCACAGTTTAGTTTTTGTGCACAACACAATCTAAGAAAAATGTGAATTAAAGCAAATCAAAGCATTTAAATCACAATGCAGTTGCACCAATGCTTCTACATCAGATATTCATACTTTACCCAAAGAGGTCCATTCCCAAGTTGTGTCATAAACTGTGCCCCCTTCCCCAAATAAAATCAACCAGTCAATATGCAAATTACTGTATCAGTGATCTGTTTATGATCTGATCAGACTACTTATTAACTGCATTAAATAAATGAACATTGCCAAATTAGATTGCAAAGACTCCAGAATACAACAATAAAATATGATTCAGTCTTTTAAATGTATTTTTGTTGCTATTTTCCACTCCATCTCTCACTTGTGCCCCCCAAGCCTCAAGTCCTTTATGCCCCATTAAGTTAGCATCAGACATATGAATGTTTGTGAGCCAGATATGAATATATCATACAGATCAACTGCCAAAGGCTGTAGATAGCTAAGCTATTTAAAAGTCATTGCTTTAACACTGGCAATAAAGCAGGTATCTTGTTTAATTCTCCTATAATGCAGCTCTTTGTGTCACATGCATGGGCATTTATATCATTTTAAATGATTATGCACTATGTTAATTATGCACAGTAGGCTTGGACCGATTGTCAATGGCAAAAGGACATTGTGATGTTAAGCCAGCATCATGATGACACTCCTCAACCTCCCGTTGCCATTTCTGCTTCATAAAACAGAGACATTTGACTTTCAATTTTTCTTTCACTTTCTTCACCTGTTGTTGGGAATGTTAGGCTTATTGTCAAACACATACAGCTGATTATACATTCATGATTCTATTTTATTGCCACCTTTTTTCTTATTTGTTGGCAATTTTCAGGGATAGAAACTAAACTGTGCTCATAGCCTGAATGATCACTAACCAGCATCTTACCCTATACATTACTCTACAAACAAAACAACTAGAAAATATAAAAAATGAATAAAAAATAATAGAAAGATAATATCTTCTAAAAGATAAACTGTCCCATATTTTCTTTTCATTACACATAATGAATTTTAGTATTTCAAGCTTTTTTAGTGTAGTGATTTACTCAAACTCGTAATGAAATATTCTAATAAATTGAGATTCTGAATTTCATAAGTTAACTTATGTCATTACTTTGTCTCTTTACATGTAATGAATTTTTTTAATGAAATGCATTTAAATTTAAATTATGAACAACAATTAACTTTTTCACAGTGTATTTTTTGTTGCACTGTATGAAAATAATCATAATCAACAAATATTTTTCAACAGATGAACCATAACAAAACAGAAAATACACAATAAAAAAATATAAAATCTAACATAAACCTAACCTAAGTACCCAGCCCCTTCTGATGTCATGGTCCATCATAACATCCCTAATAAAGTATCATATGCTAGTTAGGAAGACGTCACTCAATCCTAATGTACAGCTTCACAGTCACCTACTGTTGTTCCAAATGTTCTATTAAAAGTTAATATTTACTATCCTTAACACCCATCATAAAAATTACCATTTACAAAAAATTACTCTGAACTCAGCAGGCACAGAACCTATTCACAACAATGTATCAACGCTGCAAGAATGTAGACAACATTGTCAGAACATTTTCTCAATGTCATTGTTCCTGCTGGGAAAATATATTTCCATCATATCTTACTGCTAGCAGCCATATCATACAGTGCATCAAGAATTCAGATCACTATAGCAATGATAAAGCTCTTTAGAACTATGCTAAAAAAATCTGAATGTTTTCTTCTAAAATAGCTTCAAATGACCACTCACTCACCCCTGCTGCTTCCTTCAACATACAGAAAAAACAGTACTGTTTGCTGGCACCACACTCTGCATCCCTGAATAATACATTTGATTTCTTTTTTCATGCTTAACCAGAGACTGTGCTTCTGTACATCCTTCTGAATAGCGGGTGAGGCAGCTGATTTCCGATTCAACAATAATAAAAGCTATTTCCAAGCCATGACAGTAATCGCTGGTATGATTGGCAGTTTCTGCGAATGGCTTTTAATGTATTAGACTGTATAGGGTAAGACGCTTTAATGTGGACACAGTCACGAATATGTGATAAGATGATACACAAAGTGTTTCAAGCTCTAGATAAAGCAGCATAATTTTATTACACAAAAGCTCAAGACCACTAAACTCCTCTAGCATTCCCTCCTCCCCCAGGCAGCAGGATGGAGATAGAAGAGGTTGTGAGAGTTGATTAAAAACGGTAAAGCCAGGGAGAGTTGTGTGACTGTGCCATGACCTCTAGGTTTTGACTGCAGCAAATTGAAAGCTGATAACCTCCAGAAAAGCTTCCCCACAGCAACATCTAAAGAGGGTCAACGGCCGTAGTTTTGGCTGAACAGGAATTAACTCAGAGACCAGGGGGTTATATATGGGGATAGAACTATATAACAGATGCTGTGGTTCAATCCTTTTGCCTTCAGTTTTGTAAATAAAATCAATTTGGGTTCTCTTCTCAGAATGAAACCTAAATCAATTTCTGCTTTTATGATGAACATTATATAAACATCATTTTATAAGAAATATTATAAATACAATGAAATGTCTTGTTTACATGCAGCCTGATAATCTGTTAATAATAGACTAATAACTCAATCGGAATAGAATATGTCCATTCATTCACATCAAACAGAATAAACTAGTCCAGTTAAGACCACTGCAAATGCTATTTCTATCTGACTGAACAAGCTTGGTAATCGTTTAAATAATAATGTTAACAATAATGTTAAATTGAAAGATAATAATCATAAAAATATTTGTGTCCAATTACATTCCCAATTGAAATAGGGGAAGTTTACAAAATTCAACATGGTGGGAGAATAAAGCTGTTCTTCAGAAATGGATGCTGCAAACTTTAAATGATAGCAAGATTATAAATATAGAAACCTGAGGGATGTTGCAGGCTTTTATTTTGAAAAAATATTTAAAAAGCTGAAAATGTCAAACAAATAAATTGCAAAACTTTGTTTTTACCACATGTCAGTTGTATATTATCTGTCATTTTGGAAATATAATTCAGTCCTTGTTGAAATCTTGTTTTTAATATTACTTTTTGTCATTTTTGTAACATAGTCAAGAGGCTGGTTAGCAGGCTAGCATTGTTAGCATTCTTGTTATTAACTTTGATAATGAAGGTAATAAAGCCAGAATGTCAAAATCCATTCAATATTCCTCAAACTGAACACTATTAAGCAGAGGAAATGGACAAGGAAAGTGCTCTGTTTCTTTCTGTGCCAATGTTTTTCTTGTTTTCATAGTAAAAGTCTACAAATGGTGCTTTAAGAACGCACAATATTTTTTATGCAGTTACTTGATGTGTTACTAAAAACAGATGCTGAGTAGAGTGCGCATATAAACACCTCCAACTTAATCTATAACTAGAATGAATTAAATGAGATGCATGTAAAATAGCTATTGTTTGGATTATGCTTTCTTGACAAATGTGCATATTTTGGGAAACTGCATTTTTTGCTTTTTAAAATAAAACAATGATTATGTTTACATGCAAAGACTTTCTTAAATCTGACTAAATTAATTCAGATTATAGATTAACAGTTCAAGCGCACCCACTTCCATTTACTCAAATACATGTTTGAACAGCTTTTAATTTGTGAGTTTTATGGCCATTCAACCTGCTAACTATTTTTACTTTTAAGCTCCCACTGTTTTGAAATTGGTAAACTTCTGTTATGACACAAATATTATACATCTTGTTTGATTAGATAAAAATTATAAGTGACCATTATGTTTGTACATACACGAATTTGACCTCTGTGTTTAACCTTAGTTTTTGAAGTGAACATATATGCACACACTAATGAAGACAAACACTAGGTGGCAGTGAGGTGGTAGTCAGCCCTGTCTATGGTGCCCAGGGAACAGTTGGGAGTTAGGTGCCTTGATTAAGGGCACTTCAGCTGTGTCCTGTCAGTTTAGGGGATTGAACGCCCATCCTGGTCACAAGACTGGTTCACGATTTTGGGCTGCCTCAAATTGTAATCCGAAATTGTAATCAGATTAGACTAAATTAGGCTGCAGTGACTGAGGTGCATACATGAACATATTCTACTCCAGTTAAGCTAATAGTGGGATTACTACCAGGTTATTAATGCATGTAGCCTGTTTGATGTTATCTGCATTTTTTAAGGTTCAGAAGAAACTTCCCTGTGCATGCACTTTAAACTGCAAAACTATTTTGAAGTCATTGTTCTTGTGATGTCACAAAAAACAATGCATATATATGTCCACCCAGTAGTGTAACAGCACTGAGGAATGCAATAACACACACACACACAAACACACATACACAAACACAGCATTTCTCAAACTATTCTTTAACCTATTAGCTCTATGATCTACTGGAGTGGAGATGCAAGAGATAGGGAGAGAGCAAGAAAGATAAAGGGAGAGAAAGACAGGGGGAGAAAGAGGATGTGTGAAAGAAATGTGCAAGAAAGAAAATGTGTTAGCAAGAGAATACAGCATTTATAAATTGTCAAAAGGAGCATCTTGATACAAAAAGAACCAATATGAGGTAAAAATGTGTGAGTTTTAAGGAATGTTTCAGGATGGATAGCTTTTTGAATAAGACAGAGCAGCCAGTCAGAAGAGAGGTCATTTGCATATCAGTCTTACAGGCAGAAAACTGTCTTTTAAATTCTAACAAATTAATAGCCTGGGTATTAAAATCAATGAAATGAAAATGCATTATACTGTCACATAAAGCCACAAATCATAAGCAGAGTTAAATACAGGACATTGGCTCTTTAATGTAAAAATTCAAACAGTACAGTATTTAATAGTAAAAGGAATATTAAAATTTATATAATCTAATAATTATATAAATATAAAGTAATATATATTATCTAATAATAATTATATATATATAAAGCTTTATTCTGTTTATTGCATTGCACAAATACGATGCAATATTTTAAATATTCAATATTATGAGCAGAAATGTCAGTCACAGAAACAGTCAGAAAGTGTTACGTGTCATAGTGTCTCAACCAAAACTATCCATTCAACAGATGAGCTGCTATGTCTGGTTTTACATCTACAAGAAACATCAACTACAAAGTGAGCCTATATAGTCAATGGAGCTGATCAAATGGACAATGAGTGCAGATACATTTTATGTGCAGTTAATGAAGTGGTACGTTAGTTGTTAGTCATTTGCACACAATGAAATATCACATTATATTCAATGTTTTTGATGTTTCTGTCTTTTCATCCATCTCTCCACCTCTGAAACAGGAATATCAGTGCTGAGTACTGAAATGATCAGAAAAGAGCACCCATAAAAATGTCATAAGTTTGATGGGTCAGATTTAACACAGACATGCTTTTGTAAAACATCTTAAAGACATCAGCTAATGGCTTTCAAGAGCGCAGGGCATAAATGATCAGAGCATCTGATATCATTGCTCAGCCTTAAGCTTAAATGTGCTCTCAAGTGTCCTGGTCTCAAAAATCAGAGGCTGTACAATTGAATCGCGAAATCAAAGTTGTCAGATTGCTGAAGAAAATACAATGCTGTTGTCAGAAAGTCCTTTTCCAGTACGCAGAATGCCAAATAGTTTGGCAACAAAGAGATTTCACATGTGGTTGCAAGCTGTGAAAGATGACAAGAGGGATTGAAAGTGACAAGGTAATAATTCAGCATAGACAGAGGGCAATCCTCACACACACACACACACACACACACACACACACACACACACACACACACAGCATGAGTGGCATACCGTATGAACAGTGTGCACGGAGTGATCGTCAGTCTCTGCAGACAAGCCTCATGCTTTTACCTCACCATAGAGTGAAATTACTCAGGCATTCAGAAATGACAGTGATGCGGGTGAGGATGTGATATCAAGTGCAATGCAAGTTGAATTGTTGCTCCCAGATGTGGATTTGTTTCCAACAGGCACTGAAGAGGACTACACTGGCTTTGTCATGAGCGAGATCCGATCCCCTTTTGATTTGGTAAAGAAATGGCTCCCTCTTGAAATCTACCCTCCATCTGTCCTTCCCAGCTCTCTGCGCTGTCTCTCCTGGCCAGAGCTCAGAGAGAGATAGGCTAAAACCAGACTGATAGAAGTGTGGATGATGAGTTAAACAGGACATAGCTCCTTCTCAAACATCAGAAACGTTTGTATCCGGCTCGTCACAGCTGGAATAGCACAATGAGTTCTTGGCTTTCATTTTTCAGAGAAAATGAAAACCAAAAAATGCTCAAAGATCTGCCAAAAAGATACGATAGAACTCTGAAATGAACCTGTTTAGAGGCTTTCTGTTGATGATATCAGACAAATTCAATTATTGCACGGATTGCTTGCCAGAGACAGAACAACCTTGTACTCCGTGAGTGTTTACAATCTTTGGTCTCCACAGATGAATTATATTGGAACTACAGACTGCAAAATGATCAAATTAATAAGCGGACTTAATTAAAAATCAAAGGATTGGTGTGCTTGCAGGAGAGCCAGCAGAAAATAAAACACAACAGTGCTGGGTATTACTGCCAACCTTAGAAAGCTTTTGCAGGTACTTAATGCTGAACTGTTTGATGCCATGTCAGGCAGTAATGTATGAAACAGACAAACATGTAGCAGCTGTAGCTCTTTTATTACACACTACAGATCATATTATGTACATTTACCATCCACTTTATTACACTCACTGGCTATTTAGTGAGGTCCACTGACTTTATAGGTCCACTAGGTGTACAATTATAGACTGTAGTCCATTTGTTGTTAGGCACAATTGATTTACCTTAGCACCGACCATGTGCTCGTTCATAGAAACTGTTGCTAAGTTAGACAAGCTTAACAGCCTGTTGGCAAGAATCCCGTTAAGCCTAATGAGAAACTGTAGAGCTGTTAGTTTCCAGTTTTAAAAAGTTACACTACTGAGCTATACTCTACTGCTGTAGCTAATTGAAAACTAGACAGTCTGGTAATTCCAATTATGCACTTGCCACCAAGCTTAAATTAGCTTGATTGCTATGTCCAATCTATATAAAATGTTCCAACAGTGTGACCTTTCAGATGACTTGAAAAATGCACTCTAACATTATATTTGAAGGTATGTGCTATAATTTCTTATTTGGTTGAATGGATTTATTGCCAACATGCTTATAGAACATAGCAACAGTTTCTAAGAACTAATTTATGAGTAGAGCAGCATTTCTAATGAGAAGCATGTTTGGTTATATTTGCTAACTATAATCATCATAGTTTTATTATAGGCTAAGAAATCAAGTGTAGAAATATTTTTTTAAAAACTTGCTTCTAATTAGAGATGCTGGTGCGGCTCAGCTAGGTTCTGTTTACGTACAGCATCAATGTATATGGTCCCACATCCTTTAACGTCCTCCAAAAACACTTCCGTTGTGTTGTAAATGGTTTTGAAGTGTGTTTGTGAATCTGCAGCGCATTTGTTAAACGTAGTGCTCATGTTGTAATTTTGATGAAAGTGTTTTGTGAATCTGTAGCGTGTTGGGTCTTCTCGGCACCATAGTTTTATGTTCATTTTTACCGAATGCATGGTTGGCATTATATAATTTGTATATAATTTGTGCACAATAGCAGACTATAGCCAAGGTGTCTGGCATAATAAAGCATTTGTGGGTGAAGCATAGGTTAATAAGTCAGTAGGTGAACCACCCTCTATCCCATTCATCATTGGTCCATTTTGGACCATAGCTGACAAATCTTCTTTCCAGTGGACTGTTCTCAACCGAGCAAAGACACTGATATTGTAGTAGCACTGGTATAAGTACTATTACATATCCAAAAAATCAAATATTGTGAAAAAACTCATTTGTGTTCAAAATTTAACTCAGAAATGGTCATATATATTTAGATTCATTACACATGTCATATCTCAAATATTTTTGCTTGTTATAATGTTGATACTTTTGTATATACAGTGGTAACCCTACTTACGAGTTTAATCTGTACAGGAGCCGAGCTCGTTAGCTGGTTTGCTCGTTAGCTGGATGCATTTTCCCCATAAGAATACATGTAAAACTGATTAATCCGTGTCAGCCGGCCAATATACAGTATACTTTAATATGCTAACTAATGTGTTTATATGGGTTTTTTTTTTTAATAAAGACGACGACGGCACTCATGTAGGCTGGCGGCTAAGGAGGAGAGGAGGACGGGAGTGCACGTGTATGGCATGGTTACACTTATCATATGAAAAGTAAAAGTAAAATGTATCTAACTTTCTTGTTCACTACCTTTTGCTGTCTTTGTGTCACTTTCACTAGCACTTTCACTTTCACTGGACAGCGGTCAAAGGTATTGACTTTTCTTCTACGGTAGCATTTAGGAGATGCTACGACCGCCGCGCCCCTAGCGGTTGGCATACTTGAACTAATTTACACTACTCATTACTTGGAACTTTATTCGTTACCTGAAACAAAAATATTCCGAGATCTCGACTCGTTACCTGGAATACTCATTAGTGGCGATGCTTGTAAGTAGGGTTACCACTGTAATATGAAATATTGAAATATCACTTTACATATAATGAATATAAAATATGTCTGTTTTCCTTTTTGAATTAAATTATGAAAAACATTGAAGTTTTTCATGATATTCTAATTTTTTATTTGGTTGTGTATATGATGAGGTGTCACTGAAAAAAATGCCGTAACCAAACTGATCCATTCTATAGCATTGCTACCCAACCTGTTTTGACTAATATTCTTGGAGACTGGCTGGTGGGGTCAGTGGGTGCATTACAACAGGTATACATTCAGAATAGACAATACTACTTTATTATTATTTTACTACCATAAAACATGTATCTACTCTATCCTGAAAGAAACCCATGTTTATTCCCAATTACTGTAATTGTAAATTTTTTTAGATATATATTTTGGAAATATCTACAGAACATGACTTGATAGCAGTTTCTAATGACATTTGTAGCAACCATATACATTTGCACCACCCACAGAAGCATGGCCTTCATTATCCACAGCTCATCAATCTAAACTGAGAAAACGTAAGACTTTACTTTGTATTTTTAAGTACAAGATGTGGAACGTTGTTGAAAGCTTCTTATTCAAGGCATGACTTCAACAATGCCTTTATGTTACACCTGTACTTTGGATCTTGGAGAAAGCCAATCTTGTTCAGCGGTGCACTACTTCTTGTATAGTTTGAATGACAATTAAGGACACTTTGATGGCTACCATGATGCTACACTGGCTAAAACATGCATTTTTTTACTTTTGAGCCTCAACATTTGATGTGTACTTCATTGAATCCCAACAAGAAACTTTAATCACTGCCAAATACATTTTGGAGGGAGTGGGGGCCCTCCTTTCAGGTCCCTTCACCCCTCCTCCTACCTCTTACCTACCATGAACAAATTCTTAATTTAATCAACTGTGTCTAGTGATGTGGAGTTAAATGGGAAGGGCTTCCAGTAAAGTGGCCACTGAATGTAGGTTATGTATTAAAGGTTTGGCCACAATCAGCAGAATTTTAAATCACACTGACATGTGTTCAGGTAGAAGAAAGCAGTCAGAGCTTATTAAAAAAGCTAATTACTGGACCATATGCAGGTCACAGCTAATATCTATTCCTGCACCCTGTCACTGTTCTTTTTCTCTTCTGCTGAAACAACATAGCCTTGCCTCTTTCTGTGCTCTCCCACAGACAATAGGCTTACAGAGAGAGAGAGAGAGCGGTCAGCAGTCACTCTGGTCTTAATCATGGAGGCGGGTAGCCGTTATAGGGGAGAGGTGCTGGACGGTATTCCACAGCGGAAGTCATTTGGCCATTACCGGAGATGAGCTTCAATTAGAGAGGTGGAGCAGCTAATGAGCTCTTCTTATTAGAGAGGAAGAAAGAACAGAGCATTAGCATACTGCATAGAATGGCATCCAACAGCTAACATTCATAAGGTTTCTCCCTCTCTCTCTCTCTCTCATTCTCTCTTCCACTCATTCGTTTTCTTCTCCTTCTCACGCTTGCTCAGACTTATTCTTTCACGTTTTTGTCTCTGTTTCATTGATTCTTTCAAACTCACTTTCCCTGTTTCCCTCTCTTTCACTGTCTCTCTATCGTTCTCTCTTCCACTCTTTTATGTTCCTTTCTTTCTCAATCTCCATCACATTCTCTCTCTCCTTCTTTCACTAGATCTTTTTCTCTCTACGTTTCATTGATTCTTTCAAATTCCCACTTTTTCCGCTTTTCACTCTTCCTTTCTCTTTCTGTCTCTCTCTCCTTCACGCTCATTCTCTCTTCCACTCTTTCATTTTCTCTCATCCTCTCTTTCAAATTCATTTTCTCACTCTCAATGTTTGACTGACTTAAATTCTGTCTCACTTTTTCTCAGTACTTTCTCTTTCACTCTTTCCTTCTATCATTCTCTTTTTCATTCTTTCTTTCACTAATTTCCTCCCGCCTCTCTTTCTTTAACTATATGAATGAATGAATGAACGTTACACTTATATAGCGCCTTTCTCAAACCCAAGGACGCTTTACAATCAACACACTCCATTTACACACACTCAACCACACACACCGGTGAGAAGCAGCAGCCAATCGCGCACAGCGTACTCTCAACCGGAAGCGACCGTCCACCTGGAGGACTGCATCGGGCACTAGAGGGAATCATCCAGAACAGAGTGCCAACCATATCTGGGCATACACACATACATACACAGACATACACACACACACACACCAGGGTAATTTTTTAGAGTAGCCAAAATATATCTTTGTCACTCTACCTTTTGTTGACTCAAACATACACTTTTCCTCAGTATTTTCTCCTCGTTTCTCTCTCTGTCACTCTCATTCTATTTTCCACTCTTTCATTCTTTCTTTCTCTCTCAATCTCCTTCCCACTCTTTCAAACTCATTGTCTCTCTACCTTTCATTGACTCAAACTCTCTCTCTCTTGCGTTGTGTCAGTGTTCTCTCTCTCTCTCTCACACACACACACACACACACACACACACACAAGGTCCTGAAGCCTTGCTATGTTGCCGTTTTGCTTTTTATTCTGGAACCCTTTGTTCATTTCTCAGACAGTACTTACACTTTGTTTCTCTGTCTAAGTGAGTGTATAATGAATGAGGAAGGCCACGGGGCGACTCAGATGAACTTCTGGAATTCACACAAACCGAAGCTGAAAAACAGCTCAGTATCAGATAAATACAGAACAACAACTTCTGCGTTTCACCAGCATAAATAATGATTTTGCTGTTTCTTTACTCTATCATTTTGTATCTACATTGTATCATTGTTGTGCCACGGTGGCAAAGCCAAAATAAATAAATAAGAACATGATTGACATGAAAGAGATCAAGTTGAATGACACAAACTTAAAAACTAAAAATGCAAATGCACATTCAAAGACTTACAGAGCATGCACTGTAGATGGTAATTGTGAAACTGATTACTGAAAATAAGTGGAAGCATAACCGCGTGTCTAATCTACTACAAGTGCGTTTTATTAGCCAGAGCTGACTGATCAACCTAAACAAATTAAGTGGCAATTGCAAGCAGGAGGCCAACCCTCACGTTCTGCAATAGCTTTATTTAATAAAGTAATGCATTATCCTGCTTTTATGGTCTCTGTATGGATGAACGATGGCTATTGTAGAATTTTGTTAGAAGCACACTTTCAGATGAAAGTAAAATGAACATTTCATTTGGAAATCAAGGTTCTGGATTCTGGAGGAAACGTGTAGAGAATCCAAGGTGTCTGAAGTCCAGTGTGAAGTTTCTGCAGTCTGTGATGATTTGGTATGTCATGTCATCTGCTGGTGCAACACGGACATCTCAGGAGATTTTAGAGCACTTGATGCTTACATCTGTTGACTAGTTTTATGGTGATGCTGATTTCCTTTTCCTGCAGGACTTCACACCTGCCCAGAGTGCCAAAATTCCTACCAAATAGTTTGCTGACCATGATGTTATTGTCCTTAATTGACCAGGCAACTCAGGAGCTATAAGCCATACTGGTCAGCATTACAGCAAAAAAAGATGTAACTTTATGTGTAATGAATATAAAACATGACATTTGCCTGTTTTGAATTATGTTATAAACAAAAATTACATTTTTTGTGTGATATTCTAATTTTTTGATGTATGACTGTATTGTTATTGTTTCTGCAATCCTCTAAACCTAGAGTTGATCTAGTTATGGCACTCTACCAGCCATTCTTAGATCAGATATTTAGATGGGCTGTCTAGACTGACCCTAATCCAATGAATTTTTAGAGGAAATCTCCAGAATTTTTAAGGTAATCTCTATCTGGTTCATCTGTACAGCATAGTTGATTACCACTGGCAGTCATTGATATATCACTCTGTAGTAAAGTTGTTTACTCAAAAGACACTTGTAATAGAATTCAGTAGGATGCTGCTTTAACATCTGCCATTTGCCGTACATTATTATTCTACTATTATTAGTTTACATAAGGACCAGGAAACAAATGGTTAGGATGGGCATTCCTTTATTTTACACCAGCCCTGAATGCTTGTGTGCTCTTCTCCAGGATTGATATATATTCCCCACCAGGGGACACCATACCCACCTGGACAGACATTCACTAGCATTCCCTATGGGGTATCCCGTGATTGATGTTCACCAGGGGTGATCCGTCTAAACCCCCAATGTCTTTTTAATCTAGCAATCCCCAGAGAAATGTGAAACGTTCCATGTATATCAAATATAGGCTATAGTTTATTTTCTTCTAAATGCACAGCAGTCAACCAACCAAGAAATATTAAACTTACAAGGTTATCATTCACTTCAATCATTAGAGTGATAACAATAAATAATGGTAACTGTGCAGAGTACTGGCCTAAATGCACAATGTTAGAGTTCATTGGTGAAAACCCGTTACTGTCCCTTTAGCACTAGGGAACACTGAGGAACAGATGTATGCAACTGTGAACATATGCATTCACAAACTCTAAAAATACAGCACTTTCACTAAGCCACAGCAGCAAAGAGTCCCAAGAGCTGAAGGTACAGTTGGGGGAATCAGTAAGACGTGATCTGACCTGACAGCACTGACATATGGCTAGTCTGCATGACTGGTGAAAGTTTACACACCAGCATAAACATTTAAAGCCAGCACACACTCAAAATCTAATCCATAAAAAATATCCATACATTTCTATAGAACCAGAGCAGCAATGAAAAAGATCCAACCAGAGGAAGCTGAGAGAGAATGTGAAACAGACATACAACTGAGAATAGACTGCCTGTCCCATCTGAATACCCAGACATCACCAGCAAGCCCAGAAACCTGGAAGGTGTGCTCATCATGACCTCTCCTATTTCAGGAAATTGTGCCATACTTGGCTGGAAAAGAAGACTGAATGAAATCACAGAAAGATGTGTAAAGTATGGAGGTAGTAATAAAGGTTATATGGCTTATTGCGTATAGATCTCTAATCATTTATATATTTATTTCTCTTGTGTGTTATCAATGAAATGTGATACGGAAAGAAAAGTATTTGCACAATTATCAATAGATGATCTAGACTACACCACTGCAAGAATGGAACAGAAGCTTTCATGAAGACAGCACACTACTGCCATCTAGTGTTTTCATATGCAGTTAAACAGCAAAGACACCACATACTACAACATCAGTGCTTTCCAGTTCCAGTCCAGCTTCTGATACATGCTGGACATTACAGTCTTGTTGAGTCCCCCTACCTCTTCACTGCGTGCTGGGAAGGGTATTCCACTAAATAATCAGAGCCAGGAGTCTACACAGACATGGGGAGAAACACTGACTCAAACAATAAGATCTTACTGTGTCTGAGGCTGTAATGTTCCAACTACATCATGGATTATTATAATAAAAATGGATTATTATTTCTTCTCTAGATAAATTGGTACAATCTCATTTACTATTAGAAAAGAGAAAATTCGAAGTAAACACAGTAAAATAGTTTCCTCTTCCAGGCATTTGATAGGCCGTTGTGATGTGGTTTATATAGTATCCCAGGAGGTTGCTCTGATGTTGCTTGGTGGTTGCTATGGTATCCCAGCTGGTTGCTCTGTAGTTGCTCAGTGGGTCCTAGCCTGCTGCTATGGTGTTGCTAAATGGATGCTAGATGATGCTACAGTGATTGCTATGGTATTACAAGGGGTTGCAGTGATGTTGCTTATTGGTTGCTAGGGTATTGCTAGGTGGTTGCTAGGCAGTTGCTATAGTATCCCAGGTGGTTGCTATAGTGTCTCTGATCATTGATCAGGTGTTTCCAAGTCATTGCCTTGGTACCCCATTGGTTGGTTAGGTGTTACAAGTGTATTTGTATCATCATTATTACATTTGAAGGTGCCAAAACTGTCCACTCATTCATTCCTATGTGGAAAAAATCTATTGCTTCATGGATACTGTGTGTCCAATCAGAAAGCTGCATACAGGCAAACATCAAACAATTACACCACACAATTTGAAGTTTTAATGGTTTCGATATCTCAAAATTATACATCAAATCCAATATAAAAATAATAACACTGTTTTGCACTGTGTAACCATAATCAAGTTACAGAATCAGAAAAGACATTTGCTTCACCAAGTGTAGAATTTCAGTGAATGTAACAAGTCATAATGTCTGTAAATATAACGGTTAGAACCAACATGAATGTTACTTTTGTGTGAATAATTAACCCTCTTGAGTTGGTGGACCCACCTGAGGGTACAAAACCAAAATTCTGCATAAACACTTATAAAACTTTGTAAGATTTTATGTTAGAAACAAAACGAAACTCTGGAAAACTTAAAGGGTCTACTTTTCAAACACATATATAGCTTGTATCAAAATATATGTTTAAATTCTTGTAAGAGGAGCTTAAATAAGCAATCACATCTGTGAGCACGACTCACACCAAAATGACACACTTAGTCATTCATATGATAATGACATGGTAATTCCGGACATTCCATTAGTGGGTTCCAGTGACCTGGAATATGTGGAATCTGAACTGAACAAAGACCTTTCACCTGAGGTCTCATCAATATTAAGATTAAGATCAATATTCAGTGTAGGGTTAGTGGCTGAGGAAAACAGAGTGTCACCTTGCATTTGTTAAGCTTTAGAAATAAAACCACATACAATTTATAAAAAAACTATTATGATCAGTGTGTAGCCAACACCTGTGTTTATTCAGTTCTGAGCTCAAAAGTCTTGAAATGTTTAGAGTGTTTTTCACAATATATCAGCTCATCTGAAATCATATTTTTGGAAAGTCTAAGTTTATAGCAGATTTAATCAAAATATAGATTTATGACACTCTTACTGTTTTGAAACTGGTGCTGAGTTTGTACTGAACAAACGCCTGTGTAACACTTTGGAAACAAATAATTTTAGATGGGTGTAATTTGTGGAAAAGTCAAGGCATTTCAGACTACATCAGAGTGTCTGAAACACCCTCAGACGCCAGAGGATAAACTAAACCAAAACACTGACAACAGTAAGATCTTAGGCTCTAATGTTCCAACTACATAAAGGATTATTAGGCTTAAGGTTTCCACTTTTTAACAGTCAAAACACACTGTTAATTTTGTCACTGGACAGCAGCACAGCATCTCATTTACTATTAGAAATCAATGTGATAGAAACCATGCAAGGGGTATTTCTCAGTTTAGCACCTAAAGCTGGAGTAAATGATTTTATAGAAACAAGTAAGGGTAAGTTATTAAAAAAATGAAAAAATGAAAAAGTCCCACTCCCTACTTTCAGCCCTCCTTCTAAAGCCACCCCCCTAAAACACAGGTACACTTAGGACTTGACTACTAGCAGAGAGAGAGCAACTATCTGCATACCTCATGTCTCACTGACGTAAGAAAACAACAAACATTATCACAATACAAAAACACCTGCAGATTACATACGAGATTAAACAGACAGCTAGCTAGCTAGCATGCATATTAACAAAAGCAGCTAGCTATGTTAGCCACATAATTCAGGAAAAATAACCCCGCCCCCTCAGGCATGTATGCCATCCAATCATACTGTTTGGTCTGAGTAAAATGATTGTATGTGGTATTTACAGTGCTGTGGAATTTATAGAAAACATTTTTTTCTTGACGTCCTCAGAACTTTTGATTTGCTGGTTGCTCTCAGACTGCAAATATTATTTCAAGAAATATACTAAAACTATTTGCAAGACAAATCACCTACACTGTCTTTAAGCCCAAACTGTTCTATGGGAAAAGAGTAACATGCCTGTTGGACAATCCTCAATGCTTAAGCTTTTTGGCTAACTTAGAAATCCTGCTTTGTGGAATATCCCCAGAGCAGCAGGAAGCTCTATTTTGACTGTCTCCTCAAATCAGATAAGAATGGAGTCTCAGCAGCCTTACATTTTTCCAAAGAGTCTCTCTGCAGAGCTGGAAACTGTATGCTAAGCAAGTTGGTGCTGCTGACAAGTATTTAGGCTGATAAGCATTTGCTCCTCCACAGAAGTGCATAGTTTCATATTAAAAAGTATTGTTTACGTGTTTGGTCATACTCTCAAATAACGCTGAGAAATTAGAGAGTGCTGAGAATAAGTTGCTGGCCTGGCTTTCTTTAGATTAATCCACTCAAGCACAGAGACAACAGCATAACCAACATTAGAAAATGTTCTTCTACGTTCCCCATTATTACATATTCTAAACGTAGAGACGTCGAGAACTTACCAAACTTACATAGTACTGCTTTAAAACACGAGCTAGTCAAGCCTTTAATTACTCTAGTTTAAGTTGCACCCATTGCTTACAAACACACACACACACACAGAGAGAGAGAGAGAGAGAGAGAGAGAGAGAGAGAGAGAGAGAGAGAGAGAAAGAGATGTTGAGAGAGCGCGTGAGCTTGTCTAGTCCCTGTAGAGAAATACTGTCAATAGGACAACCATGAGCCTATTGGCACCCTCCAAGCTATAAATATAGGTGTATAAACCCCTGCAACATTGAGTTGTGGAGCAGTGGAACTGTGTTCTCTGAAATGATGGAGCTCTATGCAACACTCTTGAGATGAGTTGAGGATGAGGTGGGGTGGTGATCATTCACTAATGCTCATGTAACTGAATGCAATCAAATCCTCACAACAATGCTCCAAAATCAAAAGCCTCCCCTGGACAGTAGAGACAGTTACTCCAACAAAAGCAGAATAAACTCAGAACATAATTGTGTCTATATACTCTTAACCTATTTAATACTGATACATTTGATATTTATTGTCAATATTTAATTTGATGTTATATAATTCTTTATAGGACTGGCGCCCTGTCCAGGGCTTAGTTGAATAATGTAATTCCCTGCCCTGTGCCCACTGAGGGGTAGGGGACTAACAGCGACCCAGATAAGGATTAAGCAGGTGTAATAACGGATGGATAGATGGATAATTCTTTATAATTCATCTATATAAGGTAAAGGTTCTAGGACAGGGGTCACCAACATGGTGCCTAGCACATGAGTCACCTGTGGGACTGTGTTCTACAAATAGCTCACCATAGCTGTGGAGTCAAATTCGTGTGTAAAAAAAAATTAAAATGAAAATAAGTAAAATAACAAATTGAAACCAAAAGCATAATAAGATCAAATACATATATAAGAAGCAGCTGTTGTCAAATGGAAAAATGTTAAAAAGTAAAACAGGAAGAACCAATCAGATCGAACCTGTATAGGAAAAAAAAAAGGGGGGGGGTCATATATCTGCAGAGTCCGGAGAGGCAGCCGGTAAGAGTCATTAAAGTCATAAAGGCTGTTCCTCTGAAGATGTTAGCACTGCAGTTAAACTAACAGTGGCTTCGTTAACTTTTTATCATTTGAACTTATAGCTCAGTAATTTAAACATTCACTAATGTGAGGTGGAACTTTATAAGCACATTTACTTGTTTTAACAAATATGTTCATAAAGTGTTAGAATGCAGTAAAATGTTAAGAGCAGTTGCATTAAGCACTTTAAGTATCTAAATATTTTCTGTAATATTCATTTATTATTTTAAAGGCACAGTATGTAATATTTTGGGTTATCTTTTAGCAGAATTTAAGATAATCACTAATAAAAATGATTAAGAACACATCTAATCATTATAAACTAATAAGTTGTTTGATTATTTTACCTTAGAATAAGCTGTTTATATCTACATTGGTCGCGGGTCGAACACTGATTGAGGCCGCCATGTTGCATCGCCATGTTTCTACAGTAGTTCTAAAAGGACAAACGAGGCTAGCAAAAACCGTTTGTGTTGTAATGACGAATTGGCTACTCAAATTCGATGGCGCTGTAGCTTTGTTTTACTGACATAAAACAGGAGGAGGAGAAGAAGAAATAAACATATACCTCAAAAAGAAGAAATACACGGAGGAGAAGCAAGAATAAAGGTTTTTTGGTTCATTTGTTAAGATGGCGGAACATTTTTATGCTCGTCAAGAAGAGAAAAGACAACTTCAATCGTCAAAGAAAAGAAAACATGATGAAACTTAGCTTCATATTCGTGTGCGCAGTGTTTTTCCCCCATTCCACCTTAAATGGTGCTGCAGGATATTGTAGCGTGTCGGAGCTGAACACTACTGCAGCATTTAAGGTGGAATGGGAGATTCGTAGCTGCTCGCTAGTTCGCGTGCTTAGCTAATATGAGGTCGTGTGAACTGTTATCAGCTGAAGTGCTTCTTCAGAGCATGGCAAGCTTACCTTGACTAGAGAAAAGTGTGTATCCTGTCTGCATTATCTGTCTACAGTGAAGCAGTTTGATGCGTTTACTTTATTACTTTGTACAGAAAACAGCTAACGTTTACAATAACACTACTGAAGTACAGAAAATATGTTTCACCTGCATTGTAGCTTTGATCATTTTACATATTACATTTCATAAATTTATCATTAAAATTAATCTGACCACTTGACATATCACTAGCTCTAAAGCTGCTATTAGACATCACATTCAGGAGGATCAAAGATATATGAGATCTTATGGCCACCATAGAGACTCCTTCATGTTTGGAAGGGAGGGGCTGTGGAAAAAGTCTTCAGTTGGTTGCAATATGGAAACTAAACCACTAGATGGCGCTGGAAACTAATGTGCCTTTAAAATAATAAACTTTATAAAAAAAGTTTCATATTAGATTACAGCTAGCTTGTCTCCATGGCAACCATTACCATGGAGACCAGCTAGCAGGTGTAGTGAAGGCGAGGAGATGATTTATGCTCAAAAAAATGGCAGAAAAAAGAAAGAAAACATCATTTTCACAGTGAGTCTCATTTGCGGGTCGATTGTGGCGCTGGCAAAGCGGCACGACATTTCAGAATGTGTCTCGCAAGCTACCATGCTAACTACCCACTGGGTAGCGCACTACGAGCAGAAAAAGGAGTTGCAAAAAGGAGTAATTTTTTCAGTCTTGTTATTTCAGAAGTGTGTATCATATTGGTAGCCCTTGCATTAATCGGTACCCAAGAAGTAGCTCTCAGTTTCAAAAAGATTGGTGACCCCTGTTCTAGGAAGACCCATTATTTTGGCATAGGACATTTACATTTTGGGAAAGTGGGTGCTCTGCAGTGAGGCCAGAGAAGAAGATATAATGTAAAGACCAGAGGTGGGTAGTAACGAGTTACATTTACTCCGTTACATTTACTTGAGTAAGTTTTTGAAAAAAAATATACTTCTAGGAGTAGTTATCACTATACTTTTTACTTTTACTTGAGTACATTTCAATTCAATTCAATTCAATTCAATTTATTTATAGAGCACATTTAAGAGCCAGGGCTAACCAAAGTGCTGTACATTGAGCAATAAAAATATT
>BRDA01064511.1:0-19139 GCA_036984385.1 Crenuchus spilurus
CTCCACATCATTGCATTCAGTTTTTATTCACAATTTGTTTAGTGTCCCAACTTTTTTGGAATCCGGTTTGTATAAGAGGGAATTTAGTGTTTTCTAGTACAAAAAATGAGAGGTTCTTGAAATGAAGGGCACTGATCTGAAATCTAAGTGGGATAGTAACGTGAGTGATGCTCCCTGATCCCACTGGTCTGCCGTCCAGGGCTGCTAGGGGAAGAGCGGTGTCCAAAAGTTCCATAGAGATAGTCCATCTTTGCACGAGTTCAGCCGAGATGAAGTTTCCTTCGGCTCCGGAGTCAATCAGAGCAGGTACTGTAACACAGGAGCCAGAGCAGTAGAGAGTGCTAGGTTTGCAAAAAGATTTCTTTATATGATAGGTGGTATTGATACCATTAGGGCGCGTGGGACAGCTCTCTCAGGTTGGTTGGAAGAGCGTTTGATGGAGCACAGAGCACAATCCTTCAATAGGTGACCTTTGGCTGCGCAGTACATACAAAGCCCCTCTTTAATACGCCGATGTCTCTCTTCAGGAGTCAGCCTCGAAGAGTCACATTGCATGGGCTCATGCACAGGTTGGAGTGAAAGAGGTGGGACTCAGCATCGCTGCTTACGTTCCTCTAACATATGATCAATTCAGATAGCCATAGCAATAATCTGATCTAAGTCCAGTGTCTCATCTCTACATGCCAATTCTGTGAGAATGTCCTTGTTGAGACAATTTCAAAACATAATAATCAGACCTCCGTAAGTCTGAAGCAAGTACCAAAGCAAGTACCTGTTCATCACTATATTTAATTGTACTGTTAAATGATGTATATGTGAGTACAAAGAGGACTCTAAATCATGGGAACTTTTATGTTGTTTTTGTTGATTGATATGAGAAACATCTACACCAGGCTGATATGATTCTGTGTGCAAAGCAAGTGGAGATTTTACAGACTGACCTCACTGCAAGAATGAGGATGTTAAAGGACATAGTTCATACCAAAACAGCTGTACCCACCTCACAAGTCTTTGTAAGTTTTATCTTTCAAACATCTAAATGTGACATTCAGTCATATCTGAAGGTCTCTCTTTTTGAATGCACCTGAAACCATACAGTACAGTAGGGAAAATAAGCATTTGATACACTGCAAAGTTTTCCCACCTACAAAGAAGAGGTCTGTAATTTTGGTCATAGTTACATTTCAACTGTAAGAGACAGAATCTAAAAAAATCCAGAAAATCATGCTGTATGGTTTTTTAATTATTAATTTGCATTTTACTACATAAAATAAGTATTTGGTCACCTACCAACCAGCAAGAATTCTGGCTCTCACAGACCTGTTTTCTTTAAGAAGCCCTACTATTCTGCACTCATTACTTGTAACAATTCAATCTGTTTGAACTCATTACCTGTATAAAAGACACCTGTCCACACTCTCAACCAATCACACTCCAACCTCTTCACCATGGCAAAGATGAAAGAGCTGTCTAAATACACCAGGGACAAAACTGTATACCTGCACAAGGCTGGGATGGGCTACAGGACAATAGGCAAGTAGCTTGGTGAAAAGGCAACAACTGTTGGTGCAATTATAAGAAAATGGAAGAAACACAAGATGACTGTCAATCTTCATCAGTCTGGGGCTCCATGCAAGATCTCCCCTCATGGGCTAAGGATGATTCTGAGAAAGGTCAGGAATCAGCCCAGAACTACATAGGAGGATGACCTGAAGAGAACTGGGACCACAGTCTCAAAGAGAAGCATTAGTAACGCATTATGTCGTCATTGTTTAAAACCTTGCAGGGCACAAAAGCTCCCCCTGCTTATGCCAGCACATGTCCAGATCTGTTTGAAGTTTTCCAGTGACCATCTGGATGATCCAGAGGAAGCATGGGAGAAGGTCATGTGGTCAGATGAGCCCAAAATAGAGCTTTTTGGTATCAACTCCACTCGCTGTGGAGGAAAAAGAATGATGAGTACAACCCCAAGAACACCATCCCATCCGTGAAGCATGGGGTTCAAAAATCACATTTTGGGGGTGTTTTTCTGCAAAGGGTGCAGGATAGCTGCACCATATTGAAAGGAAGATGGATGGAGTCATGTATCACAAGATTTTGTCCAACAACCTCCTGGTTGGCTGGGTCTTCCAGCATGGCAATGACCCAAAACACACAGCTAGGGCAACTAAGGAGTGGTTCCGTAAGAAGTATTTCAAAATCCTGGAGTGGCCTAGTCAGTCTCCAGACCTGAACCCAATAGAAAATCTCTGGAGGGAGCTGAAACTCAATGCTGCCCATCAACAGTCCAAAACCTGAAATATCTGGAGAAGATCTGTATGGAGGATTGGGTCAAAATCCCTGCTGCAGTGTGTGCAAACTTCGTCAAGAACTGCAAGAAATGTCTGACCTCGGTAATTGCAAACAAAGGTTTCTGTACCAAACATTAAGTTCTGTTTTTCTATTGTATCAAATACTTATTTCATGCAATAAAATACAACTTAATTATTTTAAAATCATACAATGTGATTTTCTGGATTTGTTCCTTAGATTCAGTTTCTTATAACTGTAGTGTACCTACGATAAAAATGACAGACCTCTCCATTCTTTGTAGGTGGGAAAACTTAAAAAATTGTCAGTGTATCAAATACGTATTGTGCTCATTGTTTCTGTGATTATTAATATGGTGAAATGGAAAATTAAATTCATTATTTAGTTTAAATTTAAAGGCGGGTGGTATATGAGAATTAAAGTGAATACTGATATTGTGTCACATTTTATGGATTTAGCTGTTATTATACATGGTTTTATTTTAAATCTATTTATAAATAAATATCCTTCTCCATAGCCTCATTTCACAGCACTGGCGAAGCTGTGGGAGGGTCTGCAGGATGAGATGTTCCTACTGAACATGTTCAATACCACAGTGTCGAGCCTGAGACAGTTCCTCTCAGCTCAATCCTGTCTGCTGGGGGCTGGTCAGCTGGAGCAGCTGCTGGAGGGGGTGCCCATCAAAACTGATCTGCAGAGAGTTTCTGAGAGTGCAAGTAAATATACATGTTCTGCATGTTGATGTGTTTTTCACTGCAGTAAACCTTAACAACCTTAAAGTACTTCATTCACTTATCATTCGCTTATCTGTCATTTATTTTTAATTTTCTGAAAGCTTTTAGATTGGGAATGAATGAAATAGATGGAGTACCCCAGCATAAAACATTGCACATATTATGTCAAATTTGATACTGAACATTACACATGCTTACACATAGGCATATCATGTATAAAGTGACATGTAAATGTTATGAATACTGTAAATTATAATGACTAATCTATAAACATTGTATTTTTTTGTGTGTCAGAGGAACGTGTGGATCCAGCAGAGTTAAAATCCTGTGAATGTTTTTTTGCTGAGAGCACAGCCAACTTTGACAAGCTCCCACTGCAGTACAGGGGCATGTGTGGATTCACCCTGATACAGAAGAATGGCCTCTTACTGCCAGGTTCGAACACAAGCTTCTTACACATCAACAGCTGTCAAGAATGATGATTTAGAACACTAAAGAAACAACAACTTACAGTGGTGCTCAGGGAAGGAATTTTCATTTCAGAAGTGGAGAAGACACAACTGGTTTGAGTATGATGGAGGGGGCTTCAACATAAATTATTATGAATGATTAATAAATACTAATAGATTAGTTACAAATATTATTGATAATGTTTTATAGGGATGAGCGAGTACACCACTATTTGTATCTGTATCTGTTCAAACATCTAAATTATCTGTATCCTTATCTGTACTCTGAGTGGGTGGGTCCTAAACAGGAATTGGGCATGGTTTAACAGGAAGTGGGTGGGGCTTAAGTCTGAAATTGATATGGATTGATCAGAAGTTGCTATATGTACAGTGGGGAACAAGTATTTGGTCAGTCACTGATTGCGCAAGTTCTCCTACTTAGAAAGACGAGAGAGGTTTGTAATTTTCATCATAGGTACACTTCAACTATGAGAGACAAATGAGAAAAAAAAATTCAGGAAATCACATTGTAGGATTTTTAAAGAATTTATTTGTAAATTATGGTGGAAAATAAGTATTTGGTCAATAACAAAAGTTCAACTTAATACTTTGTAACATGGCAATGACAGAGGTTAATGTAGGTGGCTTTCAGCTTTGTGTTGAATAGAAGAAGTTTAGAGAATGCTCCATGGATTTCTTTAGTTTTCCATGTGGTCTAGTCTGTGGAGCATCGTAAAGTCTTGACTCTAAGCCTTTGGACTCCGCTGGAGTCCAAAGCCTCAGGAGGTTGGCCATCTGGGCCTTTTGATCAAGAGTTCTGAGAGACCACATGATGTGGAAGGAGTCTCTATGGCTGGGAGAATCTCTGTGATGTCCTACCTTCCTTGGTTCTGGCCTTTGTGTCTATGTGAAGGAAGGCTCCCTGAATGGGGTTTGAGGAGCACCTTATCTCATAAGAGATGTTGAAGCAACAAGTTTGGGGTCAGATCAAAGGCAGCTTGCCAGGTTCCCTGGTGTGGGGGTGAAGATTTCTCCTGCAGGTAGGAAGAAGTGTGGAGCCTGTCCCAGTGAGAAGTCAGACCTGGCCTCCATGAAGTGAGAGAGAGAGTTAAGAATACTTGATTCCCCCAATAGTTCATCAAATAATTTCTTCACTGTCTTCACTACGAGTGGACCCTTGCCTGGTCACCTGGATCTCCAGCTACCTCACTGACAGGCCGCAGTACGTCAGGCTAAAGGACATCATGTCTGACACTGTCATCAGTAGCACTGGAGCACCTCAGGGCACAGTACTGGCTCCTCTTCTCTTCACCCTGTACACAACAGATTTCTGCTACAAGTCAGAGCTGTGTCACATTCAGAAGTTTGCTGATGACACGGCCATTGTGGGATGTATCAAAGATGATGGAGAGGAGGAGTACAGGAGTCTGGTGAGGGACTTTACTGTCTGGTGCCACAGGAGCCATCTGCAGCTCAACACCTCAAAGACCAAGGAGCTGGTCATTGACTTTGGGAAGTCCAGACCAAAGTCACAACCAGTTCTGATTGATGGAGTCGAGGTGGAAGCTGTGGATTTGTTAAAAGTATTAAGGGCTGTGCCTGGACATTAAACTGGACTAGTCATGTAACACTGAGCACCTGTACAAGAAGAGACAGAGCAGGATGTACTTTTTGAGGAGACTGAGGTCTTTCAATGTCTGCTGGAAGCTCTTGTGGATGTTCTGTCAGTCTGTGGTCAGCAGTGTCCTGTTCTACTCTGTGGTGTTCTGGGGGGCAGCATATTGAAGAAGGACACATCCAGGCTAGACAAACTGATCAGGTGTGCTGGCTCTTTAGTTGGCATGAAGGACTCTCCGGTGACGGTGGCAGAGAAGAGGACTCTAAACAAACTGCTGGACATTATAGATAATGCCAGTCACCCTCTGCACACTATCATCAGTCATTAGAGATGCATGTTCAGTGACAGACTGCTCCTCCCCAAATGCAGGACAAACAGACTAAAACACTCCTTTGTCCCTCAAGCCATCAAACTACTCTTTGGGTGGGAGGATGAAGAGCAACAGGGTAACAGGACAGTAAAAACATCAGGAGTGTGTACATACACAAGTGCAATATTATTGTATAATGTGCAATATTTTTTATAATTTATATATATATATATATATATATACGTACCTACCTACCTTGTTCCTGCTGCATTACAGAATGTTGAGCCTAACCGTAAGATGACAGGTGTTTATTTTATTTTATTTATTTATTTATTTATTTTTTTGGGGGGGGGTTGTTTATGGTTATTGTTGGTGACTTTGAAAATAGCTGGTATATATGATTATGTCTAGTACAATAATATTAACAATCTAATCTATTATGTACAACATTATAAAGCAACAGCTTTTTCTTCATGGCTTTTTCTAACACCACCAAAGTTCCTCTGAAAGGCCATGTGTGGAGACTCTCCTTCTCTGGCATTCATTTACATAACACTAGTTGACTAATAGCCCTTTAAGCATATTTCCTGTAAAGACTCTATTGCCTAGCTCCTATTATGGGGTGGAAGATTTCTGGCCATTGGTCAAATGTTCTCAGCTCTTTTGAACAAATAAAAGGAGTTGTTCAACACCAAATTTAAGAGTGTGGCTTTTGTCTTGTATGGCCTGAAGGATCAGGCCTGGGATTGGGCCACTGGCATGTAGCAAATGTCTTCCAAGTCTTTAGCCTTAGCTTATTATTTCTTGGACCAGTTTTGCATAGTTTTGGCAGCTATGTTGAGGTACTAGTCTTTTGTGAATATATTTACAGCCTGCTGCTCTCCCATGTAGGATATTCTAGCACCACTTGATGCTATGCTATGCTCTAGAACCCCAAGAATTGAGGGTCCCTATAAAACTATATTTTTCTGTATATGAGAAGAAGTTTGTTTCAGAAGAATACAGAGTTGGATTTGTGGTTTCCTTTATGACTGAAGAAGCTTATGAATGGGTCACGGAGGCTGACGTTTCCCACCCTACATTCTGGACCTCATTTAATGACTTTTTTAGAGCTGCTACTTTTGAATTTTGGGCCAGAATATTATGAGGACTACCAACCCTTGAGAAGTTTTCCTACTCCAGCAGAGGCAACGATTGTACCCTGCTCTGGTATAAGCCCTACTCCTCTCCCAAAGGCAAGCCTGCTCCAGAGGAGAACACTGATGCTCCGCCCACCCCAGAAGAGGTCGTTGAAGCTCTACCTGCCCCAGAGGAGGATGCCCCTGATGCTCTGCATGCCCCTGAGGAGGATACCCTCGATTCTCTGCCTGCCCCAGAGGATGTTGTTGCAATCTAGTCTGCTCCAGAGGACATTGTTGCAATCTCTTCTGTGCCAGATGATGTTACAGCAGTCTTGTCTGCCCCAGAGCACGTCACTACAGTCTTGTCTGCCTCAGAGGACGTCTCCACAGTCTCACTGGCTTCAGACAGCATCATCTGCACTTCATCCTCTTCTGAGGAGGACTCTGTTATTTTAACATTTGAAGTAGTAGATTCATTGGACATTTTACTTGACCTTTTGTGTTTCAATTTTCAATTCAGAATTTCTGTGTGTCATGTTGCTCACACCAGGGCAATATCTCAGCCTTGTATTTTCCCTAGTGTTTAAATTAGGATTGCTGTGAGTTCTCAGCCATCATTCCAGTCCTTGTTTGTTCCTGTTAAATCCACAATCTCACTTTCATATTCTCTTTTAGACCAGCCTGTTAGCCTGAGTAGCTTTCCTGTGTTCCAGCCTGTTAGTCTGAGTAGCTTATTATTATGTACCATTTAACAGATATCCTATGTTCTTGTTTTCCTTAAATAAACTTCTTTATTAATAGTTTACACCTGCACATATCTTCTTATGTTGTTGCTGCTGCATTACAATATATATTGTCTAAAACATCATCATATTTTCACACAAGTCTTAAAAGTAGATAAAGAGAATTCAGTTAAACAAATGAGACAAAAATATTATATTTGGTCATTTATTTATTGAGGAAAATTATCCAATATAACATTTATGAGTGGTAACTGTATGTGAACCTCTAGGATTAGCAGTTAATTTGATGGTGAAATTGGGGTCAGGTTGTTTTCAATCAATGGGATGACAATCAGGTGTGAGTGGGCACCCTGTTTTATTCAAATAACAGGGATCTATCAGTCAGCACTTCACAACACGTGTTTTTGAAGTGTATCATGGTATGAACAAAGAAGATTTCTGAGGACCTCACAAAAAGATTTGTTGATGCTCATCAGTCTAGAAAAAGTTACAAAACCATCTATAAAGGGTTTGGACTCCATCAATCCACAGTCAGACAGATTGTGTACAAATGGAGAAAATTCAAGACCACTGTTACCTCCCCAGGAGTGGTCGACCAACAAAGATCACTCCAAGAGCAAGGCGTGTAATAGTCAGCGAGGTCACAAAGGACCCCAGGGTATCTTCTAAGCAACTGAAAACCTCTCTCACATTGGCATGTTAATGTTCATGATTTCAACCATCAACTAGTCATCAATAAGATCTGGTAACTTAATTAAGATCTGGAAGCACTTAGAGCAGAATGGGAAGTTTTGGTGATGTATTTTAACTGGGCTATTTAAGGGACTACTGAGTTCACTTGAGTATTGAACTCTTGTTCTAAACTAAAGAAGAAACATTTGGACTCCAAACATGGTTTGGCTGATATATAAATCCTTTGTGAAATTGCTGTGTAGTTTAGTAATGCAAATGCAGATGTTCAAAAGTACTACAGACAAACCATGACTGAAAATCTGCTCATAAATGTGTTCTCAAACTTGGTCTTGCTTTAGTGCAGGGCCTGCTTATGAATGGGTAGGTTTTTATGTCTACCTTTTCTCTCCAAAGGCAATCCAAGCATTGGAGTCCTGAAGCACAAGGAGAAGTACTATAGCTTCTGCTCCAAGCAGGCTGCGTATGAATTTGCCGCAAAGGCTGATCGGTATATTGAGCTGGTGGCAGAAAGAGCAAAAAAATCTACAGAACTGATCCAGCTGCTTGTGCTTCAACAGGAGTTTGCCAGTGTCACCCCTTATTCCCAGGTAACAGGACTGCATCATGATTAGTGACTGTGACCCAATTCACAGTCGTGAAAATTACATCACTGACCAAATTCTCTGGGATTCATTGAGATTGACAAGAGAAACCTGTGTGTCTTTCATTTCAGATGCAGTCAGGGGAGAGACTCCTGGTGAAGCCTATTACTAAAAGTGACAGCAGCACACAGACAGAGACTCACATCCTGGAGAGCAACATTGTGAAGTCTTATGAGTGGAACGAGTGGGAGCTTAGACGAAAAGCCATAAAACTGGTGATCATCTCAAACAATCAGAACAATGCTTACACCAATCAGCCATAACATTATAACTACCTCCTTGTATGTACATTATTGTCAATTTGACCTCCACTGAACTTATAGAAGCACTTTGTAGTTGTACAATTACATACTGTAGATCATATGTTTCTCTGTATATTTTGACAACCTCCTTTCACCCTGTTCTTCAACAATCATGACAAACACAGAGCAAGTGGATCATTCTCACTGACAATGATTTTTGGTAGTGTGTTAGTGTCTGCTGTGCATGTTTTAAAACTGGACATTGGTCCACCAAGAAAAAATATCCAGTCATCCGTATTCTATTAACCATATTCTGTTACCCCTGATGCATTACTCATGACTTTTACATTTACAAGGTGGACCAGCAAGGTAGGTGTGTCTAATAGCATGGGCAGTGAGTGGACTCAGTGTTTAAAATCTCCAGCAGCTCTGCGGTGTCTGATCCACTCAACACACACCAACACGCCACCACTACATCAGTATCGATTCAGCGCTGAAAATGATCAACTTCTGTGGTCATTCTTTGGAGGTCCAGATCATCAAAAAACAGGGTGATACAGTGGTGCTTGAAAGTTTGTGAACCCTTTAGAATGTTTTCTATTTCTGCATAAATATGACCTAAAACATCATCAGATTTTCACACAAGTCTTAAAAGTAGATAAAGAGAACCAAGTTAAACAAAGGAGACAAACATATTATACTTCATCATTTATTGAAGAAAATTATCCAGTATGCCATATTTGTGAGAGCAAAAGTATGTGAACCTCTAGGATTAGCAGTTCATTTGATGGTGAAATTGGAGTCAGGTGTTTTCAGTCAATGGAATGACAATCAGGTATGAGTGGGTGTTTATTTAAAGAACAGGGATCTATTAGGGAACCTCCGCATTCAATACAAGATTCTAATACTTACATTTAAAGCACTTACTGGTCTGGCACCCCTTTATCTGGCTAATCTCAATCACCGTTATGTCCCCACTTGTAGATTAAGATCATCTGATACTGGTCTCCTGGTTGTCCCCATATTTAAGCTTGTCACCATGGGTGGTCGGTCATTTAGTGTGGCTGCACCAACACTCTGGAACTCTCTTCCTCTCTCTCTCCGTCTATCATCATCCCTAAACACTTTCAAAACTCAACTAAAAACTCACCTGTTTACTCAATATTTCCATTCAACTTAACCTTAAGTCTGTTGTATGATTTGTCCATATGTTTTCCATTTTTTGTTGTCAGTTTTATTTTTTGTTTGTTTTTTTATTTACCTATTCCACCTCTATGTAAAGTGTCCTTGGGTTTCTTGAAAGGCGCTATATAAATGGAAATTATTATTATTATTATTATTATTATTATCAAAATCTACACTTCACAACACATGTTTGTGGAAGTGTATCATAACACAAAACAAAGTAGATTTCTGAGGACCTCAGAAAAAGAGTTGTTGATACTCATCAGGCTGGAAAAGGTTACAAAATCATCTATAAAAGAGTTTGGACTCCACCAATCCAGTCAGACAGATTGTGTACAAATGGAGGTAATTCAACACCATTGTTACCCTCCCCAGGAGTGGTCGGCCAACAAAGATCACTCCAAAAGCCAGGCATGTAATAGTGAGCGATGTCACAAAGGACCCCAGGGTAACTTCTAAGAACTGAAGTCCTCGCTCACATTGGCTAATGTTAATGTTCATGAGTCCACCATCAGGAGAACACTGAACAACAATGGTATGCATGGCAGGGTTGAAAGGAGAAAGCCACTTTTCTCCATAAAGAACAATGCTGTTCATCTGCAGTTTGCTAAAGATCATGTGGACAAGCCTGACAAGCCTTGGAAGAATGTTTTGTGGACAGATGAGACTAAATTGATTTTTTTGGTTTAAATGAAAAGTGTTATGTTTGGAGAAAAGAAAACACTGCATTCCAGCATAAGAACCTTATCACATCTGTGTTTTCTTTACTGGCTCTCGTTGGAGGCGATCACATTTTTCCTCCTCTCCTCACTATCTACCATGCTCACTTCTCCGTCTTGTCTGCCTGGCTTCACTCAGCATTTACCTGCAAAACCATGGATTGGATCGGATTAAGTGGTCTCCAATACTATTGTCACCGCTTCTCTATGAGAAGGTTGGGTTAGGGGGAGTCTGTCTGTCCTGATGGACTGTTTGTGGCTGGACATGCGATGGACGGGGGTCTTCGTGTGTCTAGCGGCACTCTCCATGTGGATGGAAGAGGACGCACTATTTGGAATACTGGTAGGGGATTTTGCTGAATTGGCAAAAAGCAATATCATTGTTACTGAAAAATTAATGTGTTGGGTTTGCTTGTCTGGGCCTATGAAGCGCCCAACTTTGATTTGACCTGTGGGGCAAAATGGACATTGACTGTGATTAACACCAGGCTGGATATTATCTCAATGAGGATGGTGTTCTGCAAAGAGCTGGACATTTGGAGATCCTTGAACTAAGGGTGACCATGCAGATTTGGGCTTGCCCACACTAAATCTCATATTTTCCTTATTCGGCTCGCTATATGTCTGACCTTGACTGCCCTTCCAAGAAATTCTCCCGCAGGGGTTGCTAAGTGATTGCCAGGGCTCTGTCACCCTATCGTGTTCCTGATAAGGAGGGTGACTGTTTGGGCGCCTGGAAGCTGTTGAAGGCTACACAGCTGCTGTGCTCATCACGTGTGTTAACTTGCGGACTGAGATACACAGACTCTGTGACTGCTGAAGGAGCAAACAACCTGTCGTCTCCTGCCCCACCCTCCCACTACCCTTAACCCATCACAAACCACCTCGGATGGCTTCACTCCAAGGCAGGGGCATACGGCTCAGTGCGGAAGCGCTCTGGTTGCTGCCAGACCTGTCTGTCACCGCTGGTCTATTTCATTCATTACCCACCTATCCTACCTGCCATATCCCCACCATTGCTATGTCTTGTTGATGTGCTTAGGCGTAATAGGTGATTTTTTTTCTTTTCTCACCTGGGCCCCCAAACTGTGCCCCACCAGGGCGCAGTCTGGGGTTTGAGGTTTTTTTTTTTTCATCACCTCCCGTCCTTCCCCATTGTGTTCACTGGTTTTCTTCTGGCTGATGATAATTTCACTGTACAGTACTTGTAATTGTACATGTGCACTGGCAATAAATTGATTCTGATTCTGATTCTGAAATATGATGGTGGTAATATCATAGTTTGGGCCTGATTTGCTGCATGTGGGTCAGGATGGCTTGCCATCATTGATGGAAAAATTAATTCTGAATTATATATGAGAATTCTAAAAGAAAACGTCAGGACATCTGTCCATGTGTCATGCATAGGACTGAAACGATTATTTGAGTAACTCAAATAATTTGATTACAAAAGGATTTGTTTAATTCACATCACCAAAGTTGACATTTTAAATGTCTCTGCTATTGTATCACTCTTGCTTTGTAGACTACTGCACAGTTCTGGTACCATTCTTTTACAGTGTGGGACTATTTTACGCTGTGTAAGGTGGACACTGTAAAACGGACCTAAACCGAAAGCATACAGTTCACGTGAGCACTGATGAACATGTATTTATGATAACTAACTGATATAAACACACATGCTTGTTAGAATGTACAGTATCACTCATGTAATTTATCCCTCCTCATTCTCCCACCTGTGCACAACTCTCTGTATCTGTATGTGTCTCTCTCTTCCCTTTTTCTTTCTTTTTTATTGGCATAAAACTAAGGACAAATAGGCTACCCTATATTTGTGAAATTGTATTTCATAGTTTCTTTTCATGTACATCATAAAAGTTTCACAGAAATGTTGATTAAATGGTCTTAGTTCTGGAGCCAATAAGCCTATTAGCTTAAGTTTTAAGCTTTGATCTAATAAAAGTATTGAGTTTGAATAAAAACCTTTTGTGAGGAATAACAGCCAATTGCTTCTCATTTAAGATGCCTTTCATGTTGCATAACACACTACTGATTTAATTGTTTAAAAACACAAAAGTATGATTTATCTGATTTCTCAATTAATCGATGAAATAATAGACAGAATATTCTATTATAAAAATATTTGATAGTTGCAGCCCTAGTCATACAGCAACTACCCTAAACACACAAGTTGTTCCAAGAAAGAATGGTTAAAGAGCAGTTTCTGAAAATGGTTAGTTGCAGTTATTGCTGCAAAGGGGGGTTACACCAGATACTGAAAGCAAAGATTCACATACTTTTGCCTCTCACAAATATATAATATTGGATCATTTTCCTCATTAAATAAATAATCAACTATAGGATTTTTGTCTCATTTCTTTAACTGGGTTTTCTTTATCTACGTTTATGACTTGTGGGAAAATCAGATGTTGTTTTAGGTCATATTTATGAAGAGATATAAAAAATTCTAAAGTGTTCACAAACTTTCAAGCACCACTGTATCTGAAGCAGCAGCAATTGTGAAGTGTATCATAGTCTCCAAATATCTAGAAAGAAACATTTTCATATGAAACAAAATTATGTGTTATGACAAAAGTATGGTGACCTCAAACCTAGTTATTTTGGATCGACTGATGAAGGTTGAGATCTCTGAGCAGGGTTAATGGTACTCTGTCTTGTTGAATATCCTCTTAGGCAAACCTTCGCAGTAAAGTAACCCACTCAGTGCAGACCAACCTGAGCCACCTAAGGAGGTACAACAGCACCCAGACGTTCCTCCCCAGAGACATCGCCTGCCAGACGAAGACGGACGGCCAGAGTAATGTCCCCAAACCCCAAGTTCACCTGGCTGGGCTGAGAGGAGAAAAGACTACAACCACCCACATGATCAAAGTCAATGTAACCAGAGCTGTGGATGAATAGCTGCTGAATGTAGAAATTTGTGTTATGCCATGTGATTATTGTGGATTATACATTAATACAAATTAAAGACTACCTCAGGCTGTGCCTGGTAAACAATATTTGATGTATTTTTCCTGTGTTCAAGGTTCCCAAAACCTAAATTGTATCACGGTATGTATTTTTACTTTTATTAATATGATGTTCGAGTTTTTATGTAGCAAAAACAAATATTCATGTTTATACATTGGCATGCACAAGTTATTGTGCTGTTCTTCTACAGCATCTCTGACACAATGACCATCTTACATACAGTTTATACCACATTTACTCAGCCTCTGTATACTGGCTTCAGAGTTGGTTTTGTGATCTGAAATGAAAGTCTGTTGTATATTTTAGAGAGTGTGTAATATTACCATTGTTGTTTTGTTAAACCTAAAAAATCATCAAATGACATCAAAAACAGATTTTTGTCCTTATTTCTTGATTTACACACTCTCCAGACAACAAGTGAGTCACTTTGTGTTTAAGGTGGGAGTAACTTCAGGCTCCTGCAGATGAGGATTGATCAGGCTATACATACCTACAGGGTGTGTGTCATTGAGAAGAGGTGGTACAATGCAGTGAATGTCTGGTTCACAGTATGGAAAATGGGTCACAAAACATGATGATAAAGGAGTGATTGTATTTGGACACTATGGGTGCTTTCACACCTGAAAGTCTGGACCATGGTCTGAAACAAGGTTCCTGTGTTTGTTACTTTGTATATATATTTGGTCCGGTTAGGTTTGTTTTCACACTGCATTTCTGTGAGCACACCACTTTTAGTATGACACACTTGTCAACACTTGTGTGCGGTATGTCTTTCTACACTCGACACTGATTGGTTTGTAGAAGGACATGCATCTGATGCTTTTATATACCGTTGCCGCAGTTTCTTTAGGTTGCTCTGTCATCTCCTCTCTCATCCTCTCATAAAAATAAGCTGCATGTTTTAGCATTTTTGTGCATTTTAAAAGCTGACTTTTCACATGTTTATTGGACCAAAACTATATTAAACATTTAGCCTCCTCCTCACTTCATGTGCTATCATGGCTAATTTTTGCTGCTGTTCTGGTTATTTTACTTCTGTTATTGTTGTTCAGTGTTGTCAACATCCTGTATTTGGTTCTGAAAGTCACACTCCACATGAAGCGGGCCATGGTTCAGTAGGTCTGAACCAAGACCACCTCTTTTGATTGGACTAAATTTTGCTCCTTTGGTCCGAAACGTGGTTCGTAGCCTTTTTCACACCTGCTATTTTCATACCTGTCAAGTCTCCCGTTTTGGCCGGGAAACTACTGTATTTTACCCCTCTTTCCCGGCGTCATCCCGTATTAGTATTTTCCCGTAAATTTCCCGTATTATACTTAAAAAAAATTCCCGTGCCTCTCCAAACTGAAATGTCACTAACCTCGCGAGAACTGCCACCCAGGTATGGCGTTATATTTGTGCCACAATTCTGAGCGCGCGTGCGCAATGTTTTGAGCGAGCAAGAAGAGTTTTGCACGCACATGAACTCAATAGTGTATACAAATCTTTCACCCGCGCGCTCAACATTTCTCTCCTGCGCACTCAACACTGCCCTCGCGTGCGCTCAACATTTCTGATTTGCATGCTCGCTTCAATTTGTACCGCACATGCGCATGAGCACGTCAGTTTTATTGAATTCATTGAATCAGAGTCGTTTTTAGTGAAGGATGAAAACTTTTGCACTTTATCGATTTATTAAATGTTTAATTGTTTATTAAAAAGAAGTCATTTACATTTTCCACACTTTGCAGGATTACATAGACGATGGCGAGCGCATGTGCATTACCAATAGCAGGGTTGCCAGGTCCACAAAAATCTCCATCCTAATATCTGACATAAAGCGCCCTACACCTTAAACCTGACACCAGCCTGAAATCTAGAGCGTCCAATCACAGATATTATTCTTAGCATTATTATTTTTATTATTAGTAGTAGTAAATATAATATAAGGCTGTATTATAAGACTTACAGATGTAGGAATGTCCACAGCATTTCAGTGTCAACAAAGGTCGGCCTTTTAGATTCTGATCATCTAATTGTAAGTGGTTCACAGGTGGTTATTTTAGATTTCTTGTAAATCTGTCTTAAAATGTAAGGGATACTGAACCTCAGTTGGGCTGGTGGGATGGCTCAAAACACGTGGTGGAAAATTTTCCTTATTTTTAAATCCAAAACTTGACAGGTATGTATTTTGGTTCTGACCAAACTGAAAAGTCCGAAAGTCCAGACTAAACAATGTAGGTGTGAAAGAACCCTAAAGTCATTTAGGCGGCATCATGGTTAAATGGTTAGCACGTTCACCTCTTAGCACTGAGGTCTTGGGTTCGAGTACCCATCTGAGCAGAGTTTCCATGTTCTCCCAGTGTCTGTGTGGATTTTCTCCGGAGACTCCGGTTTCCTCCCACAGTCTAAAAACATGGAGATCAGGTGAATTGGCTACTCTAAAGAATTACCCTGGTGTGTGAATGAATGTGTATGTCTGTGTATGAATGTATGCCCAGATATGGTTGGCCCTCTGTCCTGGGTGATGGCCCTAGTGCTCGATGCAGTCCTCCAGGTGCACAATCGGTTCTGGTTGACAGTACATTATGCACATTTGGCTCCCGCATCTCGTCACTGTGTGTGGTTGAGTGTGTAAATGGAGTGTGTTGATTGTAAAGCGTCCTTGGGTTTAAGAAAGGCCCTAAATAAGTGTAACATTCATTCATTCATAATATCACATTCATATACAGTGGCTTGCAAAAGTATTCATACCCCTTGAACTTTTTCACATTTGATCACCTTACAACCACAAACTTAAATCTATTTTATTGAGATTTTTAGTGATAAACCAACACAAAGTACCACATAATTGTGAAGTGGAATGAAAATGAAAAATCAAAATTTTAATCAAATAAAAACCTTCACAGTGTGACGTGCAAAAGTATTCAGCCCTCTCATACCCCTAAACAAAAATCTAGTGCAATCAATTGCCTTCAGAAGTCACTTAATTAGTTAAGAGTCCAGCTGTGTGTAATTTAGTCTCAGTATAAATACACCTGTTCTATGAAGGCCTCAGTGGTTTGTTAGAGAACACTTGTGAACAAACAGAATCATGAAGACCAAGCAACTCACCAGACAGGTCGGAGATAAAATTGTGGAGAAGTTTAAAGCAGGGTTAGGTTATAAAAACATATCCCAAGCTTTGAGCATCCCAAGGAGCACTGTTCAATTCATTATCAGAAATGGAAAAAAAATTCTTCAACTGCAAACCTACCAAGACATGGCCGTCCACCTAAACTGACAGATCGAGCAAGGAGACCACTGGTCAGAGAAGGAGCCAAGAGGCTCATGGTCACTCTGGAGGAGCTGCAGAAATCCACAGCTCAGGTGGGAGAATCTGTCCACAGGACAACTATAAGTCATGCACACACAAATCTGGCCTTTATGGAAGAGTGGCATAGACATAAGACATAAGAAGTGCCATTGGCAGTTTGCCAAAAGCCATGTACGGAACACAGCAAACGTGGAAGAAGGTGCTCTGGTCAGATGAAACTAAAGTTGAACTTTTTGGCCTAAATGCAAAGTGTTGTGTGTGTGGTGGCAAAGTAACATTGCTCATCACCCTGAACACACCATCCCCACTGTGAAACATGGTGGTGGCAGCATCATGCCGTGGGGATGCTTTTCCTCAGCAGGGACAGGGAAGCTGGTCAGAGTTGATGGAAAGGTGGATGGAGCTAAATTCAGGGCAATCCTGGAAGAAAACCTGCAGCAAAAAACTTGAGACTGGGAAGGAGATTCACCTTCCAGTAAGACAATGATCCTAAACATACAGCCAGAGCTACAGTGGAATGGTTTAGATCAAAGAATATTCATGTGTTAGAATAGCCCAGTCAAAGTCCTGACCTAAATCCCATTGAGCATCTGTGGCAAGACATGAAAAATGCTGTTCACAGACGTTCTTCATCCAATCTGGTTGAGCTTGAGCTATTTTGCAAAAAAGAATGGGCAAAAATCTCAGTCTCTAGATGTGCAAAGCTGGTAGAAACATACCCCAAAAGACTTGCAGCTGTAATTGCAGCGAAAGGAGACTCTACAAAATATTGATATAGGGAGGGGGGCTGAATACTTGTGCACGTCACACTTGATTTTTGTTTGATTAAAATTTCAAAAACCATGTATCATTTTCATTCCACTTCACAATTATGTGGTACTTTGTTTTGGTCTATCACTTAAAGAACGTAAAATCATGTTAGAAACACAAGGTGAATTACACTGGCCTGAACAAGGTTGCCAACTCTGCAGCCAATATCTGAAACCTGTCCTGCACAAGTTTCCTAAAAGATGCTAACTATAGCTTCTGTTGCTAGTGTGGAATTTCTAGTTTACAATATGAACACCTGAATCCTACCTGAATTAATATTCAGTTTGTTTTTTTCACATTATTTTACAATTCATCATACAGAATACTAGTAATATTTGTTTTTTATTAAAAGATGATCTTGCATCTGTAGTAGATGAAAAACATACCAGATGAAATTGTCAAAGCAGACAAGACTGCTAAGGCTCTACAACACTTATATTAATAGAATTTTATTTTTGCTATCATCACAAAATGCTTAACAGCATTCATATTCATAAAATAGAAAAACACAATAGATATAAAAAGGTAGTCATAACTTCCTAACATGTTAAGAATAATATGACTATTAATTTAAACTGAAAAGTGAACTTCCAAGAAAAGAACTGAATCTTCTAAACAAAACCCATCACTTACAGGGCTATTTATATGAAGGTAGCTAACTACGAACCTAACTAACCCTACATTTATTTTCTAACAACTCTGAGTGCGTACAGCCATAAACACAATAATGAAGAGAAGAATAATAAACAAATGTCAACATTTGTAGAGCAGTTTTATGAATTACTGGATGTTAAAATTCCCCAGTTAAGTCACTAGTTGATGCTGTGGATCTACTCCCCACCCTTCAGGTAGTTGTGCAAATAGAACTAGAACAGCACATTTGTAATTATATTATTTCTAAACACTGGACTGCTTGAGGAATGTGAACTGCGAGATTTTACATTATAAACATTTGTGTCAAGTGCTTCTTTCAATTGCAAGAAATTATGTTCTACAAATACACTTGCAATTTAAATAATTCATTAAATCATAAACATACAAAGTACAAGCAACATAACTGTCCCACCAGGTATTATAACCACTGCTCCACTATCATTAAAGATGCATATTGCTCTTTCCCCTATTCAGCTTTGGGCCACAGCTTTGTTCATCTAATTCCAACATACAGTCAGAAATTATAGTCTACAGTCATGGCCAGAAATTTTGAGAATGACACAAATATTATATTTTCACATGATCTGCTGCCCTCTGGTTTTTATGTGTGTTTGTCAGATGTTT
>BRDA01064523.1:0-25818 GCA_036984385.1 Crenuchus spilurus
GGGCAACGCTATCCATGGTGCCCGGGGAGCAGTTGGGGATTAGGTTCCTTGCTCAAGGGTATTTCAGTTATGACCTGCCTGGGGACCGAACCTGCAACCTTCCAGTCACAAGGCAAGATCCCTAACCACCAGACACAGTCAACAGTTTTTTCATTTGGGTTTTTGTTTCACATTTCAAGATTATTGCAGAAATATCTAGTTTGGAATGGAAGTACTGTTTTAGCAGAGAAAGAAAGAAAAACAGCCAATTATGAATGTTATGCAGAATTGTGGACAAGTCTGCAGGGACAGAAGCTTAAACAATGAAAACATATAATATTTTACTCAACCAAACACTACAGACATATTTATTTTTTTCAGTTTTAAGTACTAATCTTGTTTGAGTGGAAATAACTGTGCAGCAGCATTGCAAAGATAGGTGTCATGTGAATAAAATGGTCTTTAAAGATGGTTTGACTGAGTGCTAAAGCTAACAGGCTAACAGTACAATAATAAAAGACAGGTTTTGAGTTAAGACCACAAACTATTTTTTTGTCAGTTTTAAGTACTAGTCTTGTTTGAGTGGAAATAACTGCCCAGCAGTGTTGCAAAGATGGCTGTCAAGTAAACAGAATTGTCTATAAACATGATTTGGCTGAGCGCTAAAGCTAACAGGCTAACAGTACAATCATAAAATACTTTTTGAGTTAAGCATTTTTTCAGCTACTTTAAAAAGGTAAAGAATGTGATAATGCATGCTTTTTACAAGCTTCTAATCTGTGTTTAAACTAGAGATAAATTTGTAATGCTAAGCTAACACCCTGCTAGCTTTGCATTTACTGTCTCAACTTGTTTTTCTCACAAAAGTATGAGTTTCTTTGTTCTCAATCTCTGACAGATCAATTACAAAACATAGACAATAAACAATCATCCCAACAATAAAGACTCTTTCAATTTTTATTTATTCCTGAATTTATATTGTTTATTAGCATTTAGCATACTAACTATGTATGCTTCACAATACGTTATAGACTTAAAAAGTACTATTATTACTATTATTGTGCCGCCAAGTCTTTTCTGACATAGGAATAATGTGGACAGACAGCAAAATCCAATATTGTGAGCAGAGTATTGTTCTTCCCCTTATTCCATGCATACCATTACACACTTTCACAGATATGCGACCTTTGTGATACAGTTATTGAGGACAGTGATGAGTAATAGGTTTTACTGAGATAAACATATAGGCATGTACACACGAGCGATGATGATGATGATGATCTAAGTGTGTTGGCATTCAGTCTGAGCCGTATTATATTTAATACGGCTTCATTATGAGTCATTTAAGCTGTGATAGGTGATTAGTCCTAGTCCTGTGCTTGTTTAACAACACCTTACACCAAAGTCTGGATCAAATTTCTCATCCTCACACTGCACCACGTGACTTTACTTTCTGTTATTTATTAGCTAAAGACTTTCAGGAGAGCAGAGAATGGGGACACCAGTGTCTGTTTATCGGCTTGTGTGTGCGACGGCGAGACTTGTAACCAAAACAGAAGGAGCCCACATGGCTCTGTGTACAGGGAGAGTGGAGCTCAAGTTTAGTTTGACACCATGACATCATCCATTATGTTAGACTCCTGCCCCCCCCACCCCTACCGCCTCCACCTCAGCCAAAGCTTGTATCTCCTAAAGTAGAACTCCATCTCCACCACTACCCCCCTCCTTCACTGCACTTTTGCAAATTAGTTTTCATTGCTGCCACTGTAATTGTCTGCTAAACAGCGCCTGTCAGAGGTGGCTGAAGTGGCACAGGGCAGCAGCTGCCTCTTCTAATAATGTAATGGGAGGGTGGTGAGAGACAGACACGAGAAAATGATTTGTGGTCAAGAAAGAAAAAAAAAAAACTCCAGCACTCAGTAGCTGACTGGACTTGAACTCACATACTGTAATAACGACAATAAACTTCATATTAACTATAGAATATAATATAATATAGTAAAACAATAATATCTATTTATTTTTTTTATTTGTTATTTTATTATATATAATAATAAATATACATATAATAATAATGGCCTAGTGGTAAGGATCTGGTCTTGTGACCAGAAGGTTGGCGGTTCGATCCCCAGACAGGACATGACTGAAGTGCCCTTGGGCAAGGCACCTAACCCCCTAACTGCTCCCCGGGCGTCGGTGGATAAGGGCTGCCCACCGCTTCAGGCACAAATTCTCACAGCCTAGTGTGTTCACTAGTGTGTGTGTTTCACTGCATGAATGGGTTAAATGCGGAGGTCAAATTTCATTTTGTGAAAAATCACATTGGCTAAATTGGTTCATCTTAATCTTAATCTTAAAAAAAAAAAAGTCAGCAAACATTTGTAAATTACTTCACACTTGTCAATTAAACTTGTATATTCAATTTATTAAAAATGATTTTAAATTGCAGTGAATTATTGGCAATTTATAAGATGATATCACACATTTTAAGGTCTGAGTGAGTGACGGAAAAGCACAATTACAGGCATGTGCTGGCCAGCCATCGGGGGGGTTTCCACAATACAGCATTTTTAAGCAGCTTAAGCCCAAGACTGTCCCATAGGAATGTCCTGCTGCTCTTTGCCTACTGCACCAGTTTGATTTTGGGCTCAAGTTACCTGGATAAACTGAGAAGTCCTGATTTATGAAATACTCCCCTGTCAATACATTTAGTTAATTTCCTAAATTATTATTGCAGTTGTAAGCAAAAGTTTGGACATAGTCATAAAAACATGGAATTGCAAGGGAACAGCACACAACATTGGACCTGACTTTAAACAAAATGTGTTAATGCAAATATATAACTACATAAATATAAAATTGTGACTATTATTAAAGACTTTATGCAGCACATTTCACACATTAAGGTGCATTTTATGTTTCACAAAGAAATAAACCACAAAACAAGCATGAAAGAACAAAACAGATGAGCAAGAAGAATAAGAATTATAACCAAAAGTTCTTTAAGATAAAACATAATTCTTATTCCAAATCTAGTCATCAGATAATATCAGATAAGGTATACACAGTATACGATGATTCAGGCCTGCAGTTTGCATGGTGCTAATTGATGATACATAGGGTTAGTCTCTATTAAGTTCTTAGCTACATTAACCTCATAGATCCAGAACTACAAAAGCTCAAGCACCAAGCATTTATTGGCTGACTGGCAATAATACAGCTCAAAAAAATTATGATGAAAACGTTCAAAATTGGCTGTGTTCTCTCTGGGTGTGTAACGTGGCACTCTCTGCCCAGCACTAAGTAATGTCAGCTGGCACAGGTGTCTGCCAGGCGATCCATCAGAACTGGGTTTCCCGCGTTTTCCTTCGAGTGCATTAGCTGCCCGGCAGCGATGCATCAACAGCAGTTCAAAAAGAGGCGGAGCTTGACTTCACATGCATCGGAGGAGGCCTGTGTTAGTCTGCAGCCTCCTAGAGTCAGAGACATTACAAGAGAGTCCTAATGAATGGGTGGGTCAATTGGCTGCCACACATTAGGGGAGAAAAACAGGTTTTAAAAAAGTTGTCATTTTATATTAATTACACAAAACGTTACATATTTACAGTGTTTCTTATGTTGACACAGTTTGAATAATAATTTAAGTCTAAATAAAATATTCTATTAATTTGGGATTCTGATTTTCATGAGTTAAAGCTGATCAACAGTTAAACAAGGCTTTATGTGTCACTTTATGTGTAATGAACAGAAAATTTGACACATACATCTTTAATTCAATTATGAACAACACTGAACTTTTTCATGATGGTCATTTTGTGCTGCTTTAATTGGGATATGAGCAATATTTTGTATAGCATCACGTTTTAAGTGTAACACTTATAGGGCAAATGTTTCACGGAGGCAGAACTCATTATGTATCAGCTGCATGCTAAGTAAATAATATAAATAGTGTGCAAATACTCCCTCTAATTGGGAGCCTTTCTTAGAAAACTTTCTTTACACAAACAGAAGTGAGAGGAGGAGAAACTGACTGGTTTCGGTCACATACAATGTCAATCTCAGTTTCATTTACACATGTTTACATTGACCACAAACGCAAAACATTACACATGACATCATGTTATACAGTACAGCTTTGTCTGAGGTAACTACGTTAAGCTGTTATCTGTCTCGCTAGCTGTGCTTGAGGATATGCTTACTGTACCTCTGTGGCAACACTGATAAATCATAATGATCCCTTGGCCTGTCAATAGATGAAAAATGATTTTCTGAGACTTTATACCAATGATCCACCGTATACAGTCTCATGTAAACGTTTAGACACTCCTGGTTAAATTACATAATTTAAAATGAAAATAAATTAATCCATCTGCTCTTTATTTACCCAATTTAATATGTTGCAAAAATAAAACGTAAACTGTGGCCAATGCAAAAGTTAAGGCACTTTTAGCAAATACATCAACTCATCAAACTCTGCCAAAAATCAGCAGTCAAAATTAAATAGAAATTAAAATAATGAATGTCCATAAAGTAGGAGAAGGCTATAAGAACACAGAAAAGTGTATTCAGGTACTTATTCCTGAAAGTCATAATGTAATAAAAAATTACGTTAACACTGGAGGTCAAGATGAGTTGTGGAAGCACAAGAAAATATATTTGTTGAATTTGTTGGAAAAAAATATAATAAACTGATATATAATTTTTAACCACGTTTGCATGACCCATGCTTTAATATTTTTCCAATGTTACTGCAAATGCCTGTTCCTTAAAATGTGCAGAAGATGTGTTATCTTATCTTATTAAATGTAAAAAAATTTAACAGGGAACTGGTAAAATATAATACAGGGAATATTTTACAAGGAAGCTGGATTTTAGCAAAGTAATGACAGCAGAAGGCATGAAATTGGATTGTGATATGGTGAGCTAGTCTGTAAAGCTGTGGAATTTCATGCAAATTCAAAAAATGGTCATAAGAGCTAACGAGAGGACCCAAGGCAGTAAAAGCAATGCAAAACAATAGCTTATCTTAGAAGGAACCCCAGTAACTAATAATAAAGTATTTGCGCTTTATGACTGTCAGGTTTTGATAAGTTAAACTAAATCATGTCATGAAGTACAAATTGCTGTTGTTGACTCATGTGATTTGACTGAAGGCTACACTTTTGATGTAGATGCTAAATGCAAAGTGAAATTTGCTTTAGTTTTATTCCATTATGGGACGTCGGATATATTCAGCAAATAAAAAGTCCAGCATCAATAAAACATGTGCATTATCCAGGGGTGTGTTTCCTTGCAACAAGCAACCCAAGGATTTGAAGTTAGTCATCTCCTTAATGCCATCAGCCGAAGTTCTCAGCTGCTTTTCTGGACACTTAATGCTCACATTTGTATAAGCAGCAGATAAGCAGCTTGTCTCAGTGATGGCAGTCGTGCATATGTTGCAGAAGCTTTAGGTTAGAGGTGCACAGGCATTACCTCATCATTGGGGATCAACTCACACATACTTGTGCAGGAGCAGAGCTGTAGAAAAGGAGGAGATATACTCATGGGGGTTGACTTCTCTGACAGACTCTTGTCGGCTCCAGCTGTTGCCTTTGTGACCTGCTGTGAGCCCCACAGAGCAGCAAACAATGGTTTGTTTTCATGTCAGTATCTTTAGCACAATGCAGAGGAATGTCATGCTCATGCCTTTGGGATTTCCCATGCCATAGGGCTTTCCAGCTGACTGAGTAAGATTTAGCTTCAATTGCTAATTATGAAAATAGTGCAATAAAATCAATCCATTACAATCCATTAAAGTAAATTAAAGTAAAACACTTGTAATAAAAAAATGCAATAATGAAAATTGAATAACGTGCAATTAAAACTGTATTAAATAAGAGATTTATCAATCTGTATCAATGATAATAATACTGTCACTTTACTCAATATGTCCATAAGTGCAGTAGCTGTACTGAGGCCAGGTACTGATTTTGAATGTTGAGCTATGAATCACAGCCACCACTCCAACTCATTCCAAACATATTTTATGGAGCTCCATCACTTCAAAAACATTTCACTGCCCCTCAGCCTAGTGCTGGGGGAGATCATACCCCCTCCAGCCAGTGCACTGACCATAGGCTTGTACACACATTATTCAGCATTTATATTTACATTTAAGGCATTTGGCAGACTCTCTTATGCAGAGTGATGTACAACAGTGTTTTGTCTCCATTAAGAGAATTATCTCAGCTAGTACAGACACGTTAGAGTCCAAACTACTCTTCAGTTCAGACACTGTTAGAACTAAACCATCACTAATACCTAGAAAGAAGGAAAGATACACAATTATACACAGTAAGAGCATCACAATGCATTAGTGCTGCTTAAGTGCTCCACAAAGAGATGCTCTTCAGTCTGTGTGTGAAGACTGTGAGGGACTCTGCTGTTCGAACAACCAGTGGGAGTTCATTCCACAACCTCAGTGCTGTGACTAGTCTTCCATGTGTCTTGAAGGATGGTGGGTCAATGCGAGCCATACTAGAAGCTCCAAGTTTTCAAGGCATGGCTTGAGACTTGACCATTGCCATTAAGTAGAGAGGGGCTGGTCCAGTCTTTGCTTTGTAGGCGAGCATCAGCAGCCACAGGAAGCCAGTGAAGTGAACGCAACAGTGGAGTGACGTGGGAGATTGAAGACTTGGGTTAATTGAAGATCAGCCGAGCAGCTGCATTCTGGATCAGCTGCAGGGTCCTGATGGCTCTCCTATGAAGACCAGCCAGGAATGAGTTGCAGTTGTCAAGTCTTTAGATGATGAGAGACTGGACAAGCACCTGGGTGGCATCCTGAGTTAGAAAAGATTGGATTTTGTCGAATTTTGAAGAGGAGGAACCTGCACGATCGAGTCAATGGAATGGAAAAAAGGTGGTGTCTAAAGTTTTTAGATATAATAGTATACCTACAAGTCCAAAATGTAGCTAGACTTCACTTTAGACTATAGGCTCACAATACACAAATGAACAGTAACTGTCTCAGTGTCCTCAGTTGTGCTCGTCTAGATGAACTACGCTGGTTCTTATATATACACTTCGCTAAACAGCCATCAATGAGCATTTGGATCAGTCTGAGTTCACCTGCTCTGCACATTTAATCTCGGTGTTACCTTGCAAAGTTAATTAAGTGGCACACCATGTAGCTTGTCTATTTGACAACTGATAGCTGAATCAGTTGGTCAAGTTGAGGCAAGTGGGTAAGCATGGAAGGGCTGCAGGTGTTTTGTCTATTAAATCACAAAGATCCAGAGAAAAGTGGCCTGAAAATGACCTGTCAGATGTAAATAGATTATTATATAGATTATTATAAATAGATTATTTGGAACATGTGCAGTCAGTTTAAAGGCTATTAATGAGTCCGAGTTAAACCACATTGAAACTGTATTACTTGCAGTTTAAATAAACTTAGATTTTTCCAGATTTTCCTCATTATGTAATGAAATGCTGTACAGTACACAGGTTTCAGTCTCTTCTTCGGTATCATCTCCTCCACCTTTTCATACGGTCTCGATGACTCACTGTCTCTTGTGACATGGGGAAGAAAAGCGTGCTTCTCTTTAGCTCTCCTGGGCTCTCTTGTTGCTAATTATTAGACTGTCACAACAATTAGGTCACCACTGAGTGTGTGTTTACACAACCCAGCAGGACGTCTGTGCCAGGGTTTGAACCTGATACCCCCTGACTCACCAGTCGGTCAAAATATTGGGCAGTGGAGGCTGGCGCAAAGTCTTATTTCCCTAAGTACCCAGGTTGTGTTTGAGGTATACAAAGCAATGCCATCCCCCTGACATCACTCTGCTTCAAGAGGTGATGCTGCACCTGGGTCAAGTTTCTAGCCCTTATCAAATGCTACAAAAGATTTCAGATAAACTGTTTGTGTGGATCCAGTGTTCACTTGCTCTAGGGCACTTGAGTTTATATGAGGCCATGAAGTCATTGCTTTAGGTTATTACAACTGCAGTCTTCCTAGTGGTCTACTACTGTAATTATATATATATATATATATATATATCAACAACTAATATATTGGATCATATCATAAAAGTTGTATCCATGACTAGTTTCTATGTTATTTCGCTGTACTGAACTGAACTGAACTGAACTGTTGTTTTCCTCCCTCTGCCCGGAAACACGGTTGCCTGGGCGACACGCGATTGGTCCTTGACTTTTCTGGAGAACGTTTATCCCGCGCTGTGTTCCCTTAAGCCCCGCCTTCCTGCGTTGTGATTGGCCAGTGGAATCTCATGTAATTGCGCTACGATTGGCTGGCTGTTCACAAGCGGGTCGCTTGTAAGAATTATCTGACAAATTTAGCCTCAGTGCATCTGAAGCGCAGTCATGTTCAAATTCTCAGCGCCTAGAATGTGCTGTAAGGAGCCCATTACTGTCTGTATTAGAAACTTTACACTAAATCAGAAGTGCATAGAATACTGTGGAAATATATATATAAAAAACAAGATAATATAATGTATAATATTTTGATATTCTGGAATTCACAAGCTATACTGAACAACATTAAATACAAAAGGCTTGTAAAATGTCACTTTACATGTAATGAATATAAAATGCGAGTTTACCTTTTAAAAATTATATAATGAGTACAAATTAAATAATGTTTACACTTATATCAATGGTTTTCAATGTGTCACATTAACTATAGTCTTTTGCATGGGAGTGAAGTTATAATCAGATATTTTTACATAAAAAACCTCAAATGGCTAATTTTAGATGCTCATACAAAGTGTCACTAATCACAAATGTGTTGTATTTACCTTGTCATACTAGTATCAGGCGTGAAAGAGTTTAAAAAACAACACACACACACATTCTATATATATATATATATATATATATATATATATATATATATATATATATATATAGAGAGAGAGAGAGAGAGAGAGAGAGAGAGAGAGAGAGAGAGAGAGAGAGAGAGAGAGAGTCAATAACTTATTACTAATAATTTAAATCCCTTATGGAAACAACATCAGAAAATCATATAAATATAAAAAACTAAATTTAACAGACTGAATAAATTGCAGATCTAGTATGTAACATATAATTGCAGTTGTTAAAAATGTAAATAATATGATTATAAAATAATATTTATATTTCAACACAAGAGGGCGTGCAGAGCTTGACACGTCATCACTAAAGCTGCGGTACTTTGCTGCCCTCTGCTGCTCAGAGGCGGGTGTTTACATGTTGTGCGTAAGGGGAAGTTCATCTTAAGCCCAACTTACTCATCTGTTTACAGTAATTTATTTGTCACAAGCTTTTTTACCGTATTTTTATAAGCTTCTAAAAATTAAATAGTGGAGTGTTTATGTTGACAGGAAACTATTTTGAGTAGCCACATGTTCTGAGGTTTCCAAACTCCACCTTATTGCTCATCAACTGGTATAATTGTTCAACTTTGCTGACCTTTTAAAACTTCCTTTTTTCCTATGTTGTGGTGTTGCTGAGTTGTTTTGTTTTAGATGTTTTAACATTTGTGAGTTCACACACCTATCCACCACACCTTCAAGAGCCATGTGCCTCACAAAAGTGTTTACCTAGCAGGATTATTTTTACACCTGGCTTTCTCACTTCACCTCAGAAACCAGATCTGAACCTCTGAATCTGGCTCTAGTTAATTTTGTTAAATTCCTGTCTTTACTCATCTATATAATCAGGCGAAAACAGCAGCTTCTAAACATCATTCTTGACATTCTTGAAAACCTTTAGATTGTGACACTGATAGCATGGAGTCTTAATGCTTATACTGTATAAATATTTACATACAAACACAAGCACATACTCTTAAAATATAACTTTTAAAACATTTAAAATGATTTTAATAGAACATTTCAGTCGTAACAGATTAGCCATGTTTACAACAAGTTAGAGAAACAGATATGATGATGATGAGTCTATAAGGCCCAAGAGCATAATATACAGCAAATGATATATAAGAATATATAACAATAACTCAAGCTGTTTGAGTTTTCTCTTCTAGAAATTGAGTATAAACAAACACCAAAAACAAATATCTCCTGATGTGACAATATTTACAAATGTTTTTACAAATTGGTTTTAACAGCTATTCTTCATCAACCTCTTCATCTGGACAGCAATAATATTCAACAAAACAAATCTGTCCATCATCGTTCCGTACAAGGTACTGTAAGGACAGGAAACCTCGACTGTCTGTTCTCACCGACACCTTACAAGACAGCGCCAAGGCCTTGGTAGAGGGCTTTAATAGTGACATCTTGTACCTGTGTGAATAGTAGCAAAAGATAATGTGCATTATATTACCCCGTGACTACATATAAAGTAGTCTAGGTTCTTTAATAATCCACAATTATCCCATTATCTAAATTAGTGAAACTCTTTCTACAATGACATTACAAAACAATGACCTAATCCGAACATGTTGCATGAATGTAGACAATACTGTCACGTTTGCAGGGTTACACCCCTACTACCTGTGTCTCCAAGATCTAGACATCTTACCTGTTGGTCTGTGTCTTTGTACACTGGAATAGCTCCATCATGTCAGAGTCTTTGGGGTAGTCATAATGGGCATTTCCAGAATTTCCAAAAGTTGACAGTCTGAAAAAAATAAATAAAGGAGAAGGAATATATGACTATTAACACCAGCATAAGTCTTAATACTCATAATGGTTGTACATGTGAATGCATAACATAGATTCATGTATTAGGGACAAACCAAAAAAATCACGCCTTTAGGGTCAGGATAGGAAAAACGATAATAGTCCAGATATTATGGCACTGTTGCATTTATCACATGCAACTGCATCATCTATGGGTCACAACTTGTGCAAACATTTCAAGGTCAAGGTTTATTGCTATATATAGGGCTTAATAAACCTACCCAATGTTTGCCATTTGGAATGCAACAGGGCATAACGACAGAACATAAACGTGATCCACTATAGAAGGGGTGGCCAACTCCAGTCCTGGAGAGCCGCATTCCTGCAGTTTGGTGTTCTCCCTGATTAAACACACCTGATTCAACTCAGCAGGCAATTAGCAGGTTTAATTGTAGTGTCAGAGCACAAAGATCACCAAACTGTGCTGGACACCGGCTCTCCAGGACTGGAGTTGGCCACCCCTGCACTATAGTAAAGAAACTGGCTTATATTGTAATCATGTTTCAGGTCATTTTCAGTGGCACAACATGCATGGGTCATATTTTGGCCGGAAATGAGAGCTAAGATAGTGTTGCCAATAGTCCGGTAAGCATCAACGTCTATGTAACCAACTTTCTACACTGTGAATTTTACTTGCGTACCTGAAATAGGGCTGGCTTGGTGACATTGTTAACTGCAGGATCTCACTGGTCATGTCCAGTTCTGAAAAGGCCTCTTTCAAGCTGTCTGACTGAAGAATCACCTTGTTGGTGACATTTGTACTGCAGAAATCAAAGTCAAGGGGCTCCTCTGGTTCCTGGGTGTTAATCTTACAAACAGTAACAACTCCTCCCTCTTCCAGGAACAAGGTGAGAGGGTAGCCATAACCACCATAGCACATTCGGAGGGCTGTGCTCACTCCTTCGTGATAAAATAAGAGAAAGGATGAGCAACCCAACAAGACATGGATGTGTATAGTGTAAATAAAATGCATTTTCAGTATATGTCTTAAGTACAAACCTGGCACTGTGCTTCCCCCAAAGATGGTGAGACAATCCAAAAGCACAGTTAGGTTAACCTGAAACCCAACTACATCCTCTTTGAGTGTGAATTCTTGAAATATGTCGGCCTGCAATTAAAAGTATCAGTTCAGTGCAGTGGTGAACAAGTTACACTTATTCACAGTTGACTATATTTGTATTTAGAATACAAACCTGAATGAATGCATTTGCTTGAAGACATTTGGAATCTTCTACTGTAACTTTTAATCCATTCTGTGTGGCATTGAATATTGCATGGTCTTTGAAGGATATCGCTTTCAGGATGTTGGAAAGGTTCCTCGCATTATCCAAACTAGCGACCAGGATGTACTCATCATTCTCAGATTGGGACTGAGTTAATAAAGGCATACTATTGATGACACAACCACCTGCAATGACATTGTGAAAAGTCAAAACTGCAGTCCAGAATGGATTCCAAGAGATATATTCATACCCATTATGTACTGTAATGTCACCAGACAACAGTATTTATTTTGTGATGTAACAAACAATAATAATATTGTTACACTTATGTAGGGCCTTTCACAAACCCTAAGACACTTTACAATAATGAAAGGAATTCAAAGAAAACTAAAACACTTTAAGGAGAATGAAAAAAGGTAGAGAAAATTTTAGATTTGATTTAAACACAGACAGAGAGGGAGATAATCCACCCATAGTGGACAGGCTAAACGTTAGAAGAGCCAGAAGAGCAGAAACAGAGGACCTAAGTGAGTGCACAGAAGCATCTCATCTCTGGTAAGTGAGCAGAAAGATAGGAAGTAGCTCATTCATGCAAGGCCTTATAGGTCAGCAGAAGGATTGTAATTACACATAGTGCCTTTGTTTGTTTTAATGATGCTTGTATTTCATGAAAATCAGAAATCCAGAATCTCAAATTATTAGAATATTTCATTTGGAGTAAATTACTATTCAAACAGTAACAACAGTAAAACAAAACGGCTTGAAATGTTTCAGTTTATGTATAATATATATAAAATATGACATTTTAACTTTCAATTAAATTATGAACACAAATGAACATGATATTCTATTTTTTTGGAGATGTAGTAGTACTTGATGCCAGTCTGGAACCACAACTAATAGAAAAATCCAGTTTCAGCAGTTAAATGTAAAACTAAAATCATGTTCTGACTTTTAATATTTTACAATATTAAAAGTCATTTCTATACTGTTACTTGTATCACAGGCTGTATACACATTTTATACAGTCATTGGTCTGCATTGACTTACATTATGTGAATAACGCAGGACTAACCTGTCAATTATAAAGACAGTAACATGTTTACTAGCCTTCAGTTAATTTATACTAAAACACTGAAATGGGAGAATTATGAGTGGTAACATCACAATGCTGTAAGATATATAAACATAATGGTGTTAAAAGTGCCTCAGTTAGCCCAGCAGACTTTATATATGAGGTTGTATACAAGAGTGAAGAAAAAAAGGGTGAAGTTTAGCCTCACTTTGTTTCTGCCGCTGATGTTTGTGCTGTTCTCTCGCCGCGCCGCTGATTCACGTTCTCTTCTGCACTCACACGCCCCCTGGCGTATCGGAGTACTACTGAACAACACATTTAGGTTTTCATAATAAGAGTCCTGAATATTTAAGCGTAGCTTCCATCCTTTTGATGACATTTCACAGAGTACAACGAAACTGAGCAACAATGCTGGAGGTGATTATACGGAAAACAACAATTAAGACTTAATTAAGACGGAATAGAAAGATAAAAGAAGACCAAATAGTAAAAAAAGGTTTATGTAGAATACAGTATAAATTGTATAGAGGAGTGTAGATAACAAGTTATACATTTCTGGTTTTAATGCAGTTTTGACTATGCAAATATAACATGTTAAATGCAAACGTGTACAATGCAGACATAGATGTACTGTGAGCACTGGGTACTTATGGATTCAGTTTCAATGTTGTGTTTGCAGATTTCATTGTTGTGTCTGCAGTGACATCGGTATATTATACTTCGTTTTTACATACAAAGATAAACTAACAATGATGTGACCAATCAGTTGACAATGAATTTTATTTTTCATTCTGCCATTACGAATATAAAAATCCATAGATGATCATAATATAAGATCATAATCTAATAAAATAATTATTCTGTAAAATATATTCTTTGGATTAATTCCAAATACAACATTTCATTTCAGTATAAAATGTATTTTGGAAAGTGTATGAGACTACATCTCCACTGTAAGGAAAAACATGTTTGTGATATTGTACCTGAGCATTTGAGAACAGGGCACAATCACTATATACAAATTAATCTGAAAAAGAAACAGCTGGTTAAGTTTGGGTGTTAACAAACACCGGGTCAGACAAATGAGATGGCACATAGTGTGCACACAAGTAAATAAACATAAAATATATATTAAAGGCATATTGACATAATTCGTGGCAAATTTGTCAATATTCAGCCACATTGGCCAGTTGTTCACATGCGGCGGGGGTTGACTATTTAATACAACTGACAAATTATATTTTACATTATTTGTATGGCGGCTCTTGGGTCATTTGATGTGTATATACACTACATAAATAACAATTTGACTGTTGCAAATTGAAAAGTAGATAAATACTTGTATCGAGTATTTTTGAGCACCCCCGGGTTCAGAAGTGTACTGATCCGCCCGTCGCCCTGGCAGCGGCGGAGACTCTCCGAGCTGAAGGTGGAGTCACATCAGCTGGAGCGAGTCCTTCTGCCACATAACCGGGAGAGCTAAGAAACAGAGAAAACAGCTCCTTATTCGGTAAGATAAGTCTGTTAACATGTAGGTTACCAATACAAGTACTTTTGAACAGTTTTATTTTAAATGTAGGGCTCAGCGCTATCAAGAGATGTGTTATTGTTGTTAGTTAGCTTATTAGCTTCTGTTCTGCTAATCCCGCAAGTATGCTAGCAGGAGTGTTATTGTCAGCTAGCCAAGTTGCTAATTTACCCGTTTTACTTAATTTAAAGAAATACTGGACTATATGATAGTGCAGTTTAAATGTTATTTGTTACAATGGTTAACTAACTAAAGTTATCTTGCTACACAAGTCGATCAGCAACCATATGGTATCGACCTGCCTAGCAGCCATTTGTTCCTGTCCGTCTCAAAATAGTGTATCTACAATCTATTTACACTGGAAAACCATCATAATTGACCCTCCTGTTGTGCTCATTTCATGTTAGCTAGTTAGCTGTTTCTAAAAAGTAACTGCCCCATTATAGCTGAGTATAAATCCAAAATAGTATGTACATTTTCATCTAATGTTATGGTACATCTTTTTATCAAGTTAAGTTCATTAAGTTTTAAACTTGTATTTACTATTAATGACCTGTAGGTCTCTCAAACCTGAGCTCACAACCCATTTTTGAGTAAAAAAAAAGAAGCATCATATGTGGATTTTTACTGTAATAAATACTCAGATGAAGCAAATTGTGCTGTTTCTAAATAATACTTGGTGTCAAAGTTCGACAACAACAGTCGTTTTGAACCCATTTCTGCATGTTTAGTATTGGTATCAAATGACACCCTTTGTGTTCAGATCAGACCATTATTATTTTATTAGTAAAGCAAGGACACTGGACCAAAAAAACGTAAACATAAAAAATATAAAATTAATGTTATTACTGACAATAACAACTCCTCAATACTGGTAGCATATTCTTCTTTTGAACAAGGACAGTTTGTGGTGACTTGCATGTGCCTTCCAAATATATGCACTACATTTATGACTCATACATTTTCACACCTCATAGTGCTCACAGATTACTCTCTCTTTGATGGCTGTAAATCTGATTTCTGGCCTCTGTAGAGTCATGTACTGTTACCGTTTAGTCAATGTGCTGTCACAGAATGAACTGTGAGAAAGGTCTTAAAAAAGCTTTATACACTAGAGGTGTGAAAAAAACTATATTATCAAGAGTATTTGTGAGAATGTCAGAAAGATGCTGTTCCTGTTGGGGAAATATTGCAGAAAGGTTTCCGTGGGGTTTGCCATGGAAGCCAAGAAGGGGAGTTAAGTGAATGTGTATGCATGGTCAAACACATAAATGTGAGGATGTGGGAGAAGAACTGTGTTCATGTAACAAACAGGTGTAGTAGCTGAACCTATACACTCATTTCTAAGAACGGGGAACACCAACGCTGTACCAAAGTTAAATTTAAAACTCAAAATGTAATGAAAATTAGCCAAATATATTGTGTTCAGATGCCCTATGTGGACAAATTCATGAAACCCATGATAATCAGATTTAATGAAGTGCTGTTTTTTTTTTCAGACAGAAAAAATTAATCTATTAAATTCAACTGAACACAATAGGAGGGATAAATTCCCTCATCGGTGTCAAAATGGAAGCTGACAGTTCACATTTGAACCTCACAGCTGAACCATTTTCACAACTTCAGGTAAAATATTCTCTAATCTCATTTAATCTCTTCCCTCAACCTCTAAAACCAACCTAGTGACTGGGACCTCGTCATGGCTAAAGATCCACTGGCAGAAGCTGGACTTCACTTTGATGAACTTAACAAGTTACGAATACTTGAACCTGATGTTGGTCAGAAGACCACAGAGCTCAAAGAGGAATGCAAAGACTTTGTTGACAGTAAGTATGATTATTAATGTAAGAAAAGGCTTAAAACTTGCCAGTTTTCTCCACATCACAGATCTATGAAGAATATATGAAATTGTCACATATAGTGCACAACCAGTACTTGTTCTTTTAATGTTGCTGTAGTCCTATTTTCTTCTGGTCTTTTCATACATTTTGGAGGGACGTCTAGTTTTGGTAACAACTGTTCTGCCATATTTTGTCCACTTGTTGATGTCCATCTTCACTATGTTCTCTGGTATATCTAATGCCTTGGACCCATACCTTTCTACAGTGAGACCTTTGATGCTTTATAAGCTCTTTGTACACCATGGCTTTTGTTGTAAGATACAATTAGGTAAATATCAGGAAAATCCTATTAGAACATCTTCACTTTATTTGCCATTAATCAAGAGTCCCTTTAGGTAATGGCCGGTGTAAACTGACTACTATTTACATGAGTTTCAGTGTGAATGGTTAATTTCAAACACAGACACATCCACAATTATAAAAGGGTGTGCAAATTTATGCAAGCAATTTATTTGAGCTTTTCCCCTCTAAACGATTTGAGTTGGTCATTCAGTTGACTTCAACAGATTACAGGCCACATTAAAGGTGTTTTTTTGTAATCACAAATATGTCACTTTAACAGGGTGTGTGTATTTTTATATCCACTGTGTATATAATAAAGGATAGATCAGCAGTTAATCTCTTAAATTTTTGGAAAACAGAAATTGGAGAGTTTCAGAAGATTGTGGGTGGCCTCATTGACATGGTGGATGAATTAGCCAAAGAAGCAGAAAAAGAAAAAATGAAGGTATGTATTTGCATTTAAACGTACTTAAAATGACTGTCATACAGCTAAGTCATGCTGACTTGTAACCATTTTGCAGGCCATTGGAGCTAGGAATCTGTTGAAATCAGTTGCAAAACAGCGAGAAGCCCAGCAACAACAACTTCAGGCCCTAATAGCGGAGAAAAAGATGCAATTGGAAAGGTATACTATTTATCTTATACCCAGTGCTGTTAAAGCAGCCATAATTACCCCGTGTTCTTGCTGTTAAAATTGGCTTATTCTCTTTTCTTTGGCAGGTATAGAATTGAATATGAAGCTCTCTGCAAAGTTGAAGCAGAGCAGAATGAATTCATTGACCAGTTTATACTACAGAAATGAGTCTTTCCCTTCATTCTGTTAAGTAGACAGAAAATATGATGCTGTGCATCTAAATCAAAATGATTTCCTAATAAGAATTGGGATTCAAATAGGTCATTATTTCACTACATGGAATGAACAGGTGTCCTTCATATAGCCTCTACACAATCCTCCTCATTTAAACAAGTTGAGTGCTTTATTATGACCAGCTCCAGTGGTTACAAATGTATTATAACTGTACACCTGAAGTCTCAAATTTAAATGAATACTATTTATATAAAAAGGAAGATATTTATACTATTTATATAAAAGTTCTGTAAATTTAATACCCTTTTTGATACCAGGAAATAATTACAGTATCTGCATGTTACTGTAAATAATTGCATTTTGAGGTACATGTGTGTTTTCTGTACATTTTGGTAAACTCATGTTGTTTGAATTCCATTTTATTCTACATTTCCCATTAATTTAGTTCTCTGTTTATTTGTTATTGGGACCACAAGGAGGAGGTGAATTAGACATTCAGGAAATGTTATAACCAAACAGTGCTTTCATTTATTATTTGTTTACAATACATTATTCAGACCTTACGGATCATATCAATGGACCTTAATACTTTGACAAATGCCATGTAAAGTTGATGTGCATTAAAATTATTTTGCTTATGTGTCTTCATCTGTTACATATATCAAAGGGCAATCTTGTGTTGACAACACAACTGTGGCAGTTTATACTTTTATGACATTTTTATAACATTTTATTGGCAATTTGTTTTACTCTGTAATTACAAGTGATTACATTGATAGCAAAAGTCATATAACAACTCATTCCTCTATTAGCAATCCACAAACGTTAAATACAGTAGATATAAACAGTCTACACATCCCTTTAAAATGCCAGGTTTTTGTTATGTAAAAATCAGGCCAATAATTTCAGAACTTTTTCCACCTTTAATATCACTTATAATCTGTACAATTCCATTGAAAAATAAACTGAAATCTTTTAAGGAGGAAAAATAAAAGAGCTGAAACAACGTGACTGCATAAATATGCACACATAAGGCATTTTGGGACGCAGTTACAAATATATCAAAAATAAGTTTACAACACAATTGGAATGTGCAGAGATCATCTACTTCACTTTCTTAGCTTTTGACGTTTTCCCTCTTGGAGGGGAAGAGTTATCTGAAGAGCTATATGATGAGCTAAAGAGCATTGTGAGTAGCAGGATGAGGGGAATTAAGAGATACGGAGCATAAATAGACACAAGCAACAGACGTTCCTTTGATGTTTGAGGGCCAGGATGAGGTACCAGTGGGAAATTATGGAAGAGGATGTGGGCTAGGATGGGTATCAAACTGGTGGCCACATGTGTGGCGTACACAATGGCTGGAGTCCTGATCCATCTGCATTTGCCTACAAGAGAGAGTAGCTTTTAATCTCATTGAAATCATAAACGGGAACACTCAGGGTTGCATAATATGGGCTGTCATTCATTCATGTTTCACTGACCTTTTAAGAAGGCATATGCTGCCACGGGAAAGAAAGGTAACTGAACAAGTGCTTCGCAGAAGATGAAAGCTTTGAACCAAAAAGGTGGTTCCAGTACCATGGGGTCTTTGAACTCAGCAGCATACCAGTTCAGTACATCTTTCAGCTGCAATGCAAAGTATTGTTAACCCTTGTGTACTTTAAACATTCGGTATATTGCCCTTGTCCTGTGGGTCAGAAATGATATGTCTTCACTAATTCCTTCAAAATAAAGCAGCTTTAATTTGTTTTAAACCCCAAATTTATTTTGCATGAAGAAAAGTTTTCATTTATTACAAACTTAGAATATCTGGGTTTTCTCCCTGTAACAGTTTAATCACTGGACACTACCCGTTTTCCTTACAACACGTCTGCCATAGTGACTTTCTTTATGAAAATACAAAATTATTATTGTAGTTGTAGCCACTGCATATGTGTAAACATTATTTTTTTAGCAAGAGCCTAAAAAAAGTAGCAGAAATGTGCAGAAAGTAGTTTTAAAAAGTCATGAAAAGTATGAAGTTGAAAAAGATTAATTTCTCATTTTTGACCCTAAAGACAACACAGAGGTTAAGAGCCGGACAACAGTGCAGGAGGACGTTTGTTTACATGTCCAGGTTAAGTTAAACTAAGCTAAACAGGTTAAGCTAACTAGCTCAGCTATGTGAGTGAAAACTTACTGCTTGAGGATATACATGTTCAGGCAGCAGTGCTTGAAGATCAATGAAGAGCGTGATGGGAATATGCGACGCAAAGTAAATGAAAAATATAATTTCTAAGACACGGAGGAACATTTTAAGAACAGTTAAAAAGTACAAACTAACTGAAAAACAACCGAACGGGTCTCAAAGTCCTCTGCAGCGCTAACACTGAACGGTAAACGGGGCAGCTAGGCAACGTCGAATAGCGTGTTGGTATCTCTCTTCCTATTGGCTGTTTGCCTGGGTCGATCAGTAAAGGGGCGGGGACTTTTGACAGTTGAAGATGACGGCAGAAGAACGGAGAGCAGATTTTCAGAGTTGCCAGATGCGTTAATACTACTCTAACACAGTAAAAAGAGAAAGGGAAGCTGAAAACATACAGCGAACAGATAGAGATCAAATGCATAACATAATATAATATAATATACAATAATATAGATTACAGCAGAAAGATAGTAGAAGAAGATACATGTTTTAAAGGGGAAAACCTTCAATTATATATGAGTTTTCTTGTATCTCATTGTCCTTAATTATATTTAATATTTTTTATAGGGCGGCTTTCTGGCACGGCGGAGATTTTTTCCGGTCCTGGCAACCCGGCAGATATTGCTCTCCTAAGTAGGCGCAAGTTCATTGCAGAGATAACGTCCAATGTTTTGGCCTTTGATCCTTCAGAAATCAGTTCAAAGTTGAACGTCTGCTTTATTGTATCTGAATAATAAACTGTATAACGGGATAAAAATGCAGAAGTGTCTTCAGATTGCAGGGCTGTCCAGCCTGAGCTGTTATTGGCCTTTAACATGATCCAGTAACAGCCACACAAGCAGTTGGTGGTCATTTCAATTATGAATCACAGAACCTGATGTCACAATAGGTTCTCTTCTGTATAAGTGTAATAGTGGAGTCACGTGAGGTTGTACACAGAAAGGGGCGGGGACTTGGGTGACATCAGAAGAGCAGAAGTATTGTAACACAGGCATATTCATTATTTCTATTATCCTGCTTTTGTTTGAGTAGGTGTCTCTATTATCCAGTGAAGGCTTTGTATTAGAATTTGGAGCATTGCTGTGATTTGCATGTTGGACGTTCACCACCCCACCTCATCCCCAGCTCATCCCAAAAGTGCTGGATGGAGCACCATCACTCCAGAGAACACGACTCCACAGCTCAATGCTGTGGGGCTCCTCTAGTCCACACCTGGCATTAGACATGGTGCCAATAGGTTCATGTTTATCTGCTCCAGAGAGTCCTATTCCATTGGCAGTACTTCTCTACAGACTAGACAAGCTGTGTGTGCATTTGTACATCTGGGTTCAACTTCAAGTAGCTGAATGCATTCATTAGAAGGCGTGTCCCCAAACATTTGCACATATAGTGTATAACAGCTTGACTCTCCATACATCAAGATCAGGTTGTGTCCATATTCATGATTCTTCTGTGCTCACGATTCGATGGCTTTCAACATCCACATAGTCCTGCAAAACAGACAACGGTCACTTATCCTTTTTTCTGGCAAAGCTAATTACTGCTAGTATTAATAAACCAAACAAAACACTTACAGAGTCATTCTCAATAATGTTCTCCAAGATCCTGACAAGCTCTGAAAAGGAGGGTCGGGCAGTATAAGGCTCCAACCAGCAGTCCTTCATGATCTGCATTCTGTAAGAAGACAGTTGTAGGGATTTTCAGACATGCTCCTGAAGGACCCCTGCACTAGATAGCTTTTCATATCACTTTATTAGCCAATTATCACATGACTCATCAGTTTAGAGCTGAAAAATTAAAAGCTGGGTAGTGTAATGGTTGTCCAAAAGCAGGATAGGAAATCTCAAGATCATGAAGTCGGCACTGTATGTCTGTTACAGTGAACTGCACTGATGAGTTCATTCAGCAAGAAAAAGACGAGTAAACTGATGCTCACATCTCAGGTCGGCAGCTGTCAGGGGCTACATTCCTGTGTCCTGCACAAATGTGATACATCACTTGCTCTGATGTGTCCAAACTGGGGTAGGGTAAGCTGCCTGTAAAGAATGAAATCCAATGTTTATTGTTTGTTTCAGATTTGAATGAGATTATGGACTATTACAGGACATCATCCTGAGCTCACCAAATGTCTGCATTTCCCATAGCACCACACCAAAAGCCCACACATCCCCCTTGAAGCTGTAGTAGTTGTTCCGGAAATACTCGGGAGGATACCACCGCAGTGGCATTCGTTCCTGAGGGCACAAAGTGATGGTTTTGATCAGCTGTTGGGAGATTTGTGTTGAGATGCTCTGTAGCTGTGCACGACAGTGTCTAACCTTGTGCTGCTTTTTCTTGGTGCTGCGTCTGCTTCGCATACGTGTCAAGTCCCTGGCCAGACCAAACTCCGCCACTTTGATTTCCCATGGGAAGCGGCTCACCAGAATATTCCTTAAGGCAAGGTCACAGTGTACCACCTGCAGAGCACACAGAGGAATCCCAGACATAATACAGAGCCCGTCATTTGTTAATATTTTCAGCTGTAACATGTACATTAAATATTTAGAGAGACAGATTACCATTTTGCGGCGCAAGTGTTCCATGGCCACAGCGATGTGATAGGAGGCGATGGTGAAAAGGCTCTGGAGCTCAGGATCAGTGCTAAGCTTCTCCTGATGCTTCTGGACAAAATCACGCAGGGTGCCATCGCTTACAAACTCCATGATCAACACAAAGGGCTCTACAAAGATGGCATGGAGGAAATGACAGTTATAAAGGACAGCAGCTGCCATATGATGATGATCTATTAATATTGGGCCCAAGCGTTATTTTAGGGTACTTTTAGAGAGGAATTCCATACATTTTCCAAAACCACCAGCTGCAGCTTATAATAATGAAAGTAAGAGCATTTCCACACATACAATGCAATGGGATCTCAAGAGATTGGGACTGAACACCTGTGTGGCCTTAAGAAAACCACTTACCTGTAAGGCTAATCGGCAAAAACAAATTCAATTTGCCATGGGAGCATAAAGATTGGACTCTGGAGCAATGGAAGAAGGTCATGTTTGAAAAGTCCAGATTTACCCTCTTCCAGAGTGATGGACACATCAGAGTAAGATGTGAGGCGGCTGAAGTGATGCTGTACAATCCTGTGGGGGCAGTTCTATGATCTGGGGTTGCTGCAGTAGGTCAGGTCGAGGTTCAGCAACATTATTTGCCCAAAGAATGAGGTCAGCTGACTACCTGAATATACTGCACAATCAGGTTACTCCATCAATGGATTGTTTCTTCTCTGATGGCATGGGCATATTCCAAGATGACAGTGCCAGGATATGTTGGGCTCAAATTGCAAAAAGGTGGTTCAGGGAGCATGAGACATCATTTTCACACATATATTGGCCACCACAGAGTCCAGACCTGAACCCCATTGAGAATCTTTGGGATGTGCTGGAGAAGACTTTGCACAGTGGACCAAAACCCCCATCAGCAATACAAGATCTTGGGGGAAAATGAATGCAACCGAAATAAATGTGACACTGCAGAAGCTTGTAGAAATGATGCCACGGCGAATGCGTACCATAAGCAAAACTAAAGGCAGTCCAATGAAGACAGTGTGTGATCTTTTTTTGGCCAGGCTATGATGAAAACACCCTGATTTTGAATGTTACTGCTCAAGTTTTGATGTCTTACCTTCTACAGTGTTCCAGTCCAGCAGCTGCAGCACATTCTTATGATACACCAGCTTCCTCATAATGGACACTTCTGACTCCATTAGCTTAGCGCTGGCACCTAATTACGACAGCCACAGTTATGTAATTAAACTAATGGCTGCAGAAGGATGCTTGCCAGTAGATTCTCTTATCTACAGCAGAGCCTCATAGAAGCCATCAGAATCTTGGCCACTGATACTGTTAATTAAAGGCTGACTGAGACGGTGCAGTTGGAAGAAGCTTTTCTGGCAGCTTCTTACCTTCTTTTGCAATTTTGCATGTGACGAGTGTGTGGCCTTTGCACGTGCCCCGATTCATCCTGGCTTTGTAGAAGGCTCCTTCCTTCCCTGACTTGATCAGCTGAACGAGCTTTAGGTCTGCTTTAGTCACTCGGGGGCTCTATGGATGCATCACTGAGAGGTTATACTCATTTTCACCTTCATTTTAACTGTAATTCTTCCATTCTGACAGATAATTATAGATAGTTATGATGGGACAGACCTGCTGAGGTGGTTTCCATGGTAGTCTGGTACTCTCTCTGTTTTTCGGTCTCTCTAAGCTCATCTCTGCTGAGCCCTGTAATGCCGGCATCAGCAGTGCGCTTTTAGGACAGGTGGGAGGTGGGAGGTCTTGAGGAGGAGTGGTCATTGACCTGGTCTGTCTGAGCTGCTGAGTGGCTTTATTCAGGGCTCGATACCTGGAGAGAGGAAATAGCATACAGCCCTGCATTAATACTGTCCTGCAGGAGGTTCACAGCTGTTACAGTAAATCTTTACAAATCCATTGCCATTTCTTTTTTATATGTTCATTCTTTGGAGGAAAAAACCTGAAAATGTATGTTCCTAAATTCAGATTCTCAAAGCTTCATGAAGGCTATTAATGATTTTTAAAATACTTGGATCATTATATAAAAATATTTGGATCAGATTTTAATGACTTTTAAAAAGATTTCAAATACTTTTATGTATCATTTTTAAAAAGTTGAATAGCTTTGTGAAAGATTATGATCACTTTTAAATACATTTTTGGCAATTTTCTCCCCTTCCCAACGTGGTAGTAGCCAAGTAACCCATCCCATCCACTAGGGGGCTCTCCCCATCACTTTTGCACTGTTCCTGACTCTAGGAGAGTGAAGACAAGCACAAGCCTCCTCCGTTGCATGTGATGCAGCCACCACCTCTTCTCTAAACTACCGCTGATACACCGTCACTGGGGAGCCAACACGCTCGGAGGAAAGCGCAGGATTCCCAGCTCTGCATGGACCAATCAGTAGACGCCTGAGCCAGCGGACATTGCAAAGTGTGTGTGATGGAGAGAGAGAGAGAGCGCCATCTACCCGCCCAGAGAGAGCACTGCCAATTTTTGCTCTCTTGGGCCCCGGCTGTTGATGGCAAACAGCATGACCGGGATTCAAACTCATGATCCTCTGGTCATAGTGTCAGCGTCTTGGCCTGCTGAGCCACTTGGGGCCCTATCGGTATACTATCCGGAATAAATGTCAAAAGATTTGGTTTAGTTTTCATAATTAGTAAATATTTTTTAAAGATTCAATTAACTAGTTTTTTAAATCATTTTTCATGACCCTTTAAAAACAAGACCAGCTGTGACCACTAGTGAACTTCCTCATTTTCAAAAGGAGAAGTGGAAATCTAACAGTCCTGGTTTAAAACTGCACTAAACCATTAAAAGAAAGTGGTCATCACTACTACAGACACAACAACATGAAACAAGAGTCTTAAGAAAAATAATATAAAAAATATTTAATTCATGGTTCATAAACCCACAAACATTGTAAGTGGACTTTTTGTGAAGTACTTCAGGAGTAAAAAGAAGAATCACTGATCTAATCCTGTGATTTTAGGACAGATACGGATCCAGTTTACTTTACTTTTTGAGCCACATGATTCCAAACAGGATGGTGGTGAAGACGGTGAAAGCAGAGACGCAGATGAGGACGAGGTGTATGTTGTCCAGGTCGGCATGTGTAACACCTGTACAAGCCTCTGTAATGACACACGTGATATGAGAGTCAGCAGACTGATTCACCACAACAGGAAAGCAAACTAGGCCAAACAATAAAACACAAGCAAATCAACAGTGAACTGAACTGGTAACTGATCAGCACAAGGTGCACCTGTTTTATTTGGACAGTGAGGTTTTTATGGCAATTTTTTTCTATGTATTCAGTGGAACCTCTGAATAATTAATAAAATGTATAATTTCTTTCTGGTGATATGTTGGCTTTTTGTTGGCTTTCAACAAACATGAGTAACTACATCAGACTACCATCATCACTCAGTAAATGTACAAACCGTATTCCAAAAAAGTTGGGACACTAAACAAATTGTGAATAAAAACAGAATGCAGTGATGTGGAGATGGCAAATGTCAATATTTTATTGGTAATAGAACATAGATGACAGATCAAAAGTTTAATCTGAGTAAATGTAACATT
>BRDA01064525.1:0-11293 GCA_036984385.1 Crenuchus spilurus
ATATTGACATTTGCCATCTCCACATAATTGCATTCAGTTTTTATTCACAATTTGTATAGCGTCCCAACTTTTTTGGAATCCGGTTTGTATAAAAACACTGAGAAGGAGTGGCAGTAACAATGATAATGATAATGAACAACAGCAGCTCAGTGTCATTACTCTTGAAAATTACCTGATGTCATATTAACACTTTCTGTACTGCGTCACTGTCTACATAATAAATGCTGTGCAGGTTTAAACATGTTACATTAGTTCATTTATGACTGCAGTGCAACAAAAATGGCTGCCCCACTTATGATTTGCACTAAAGAAGAGCAGCGTGCAGTGATTTGTTGCAGATATGTTTGGACATTTGCTGCAGATGTGCTTGGACTCTAAGGAAGGTGAACATTTCATTAAATGTTTCATTACTAGTGAAGAGACATGGATTCATTGCTATGGAACCGCTATCGAGTATGGAATGCACACATCCTCAATCACTGACCAGAGTTAACCATTCAGCTAGAACATTGATATTTACAGTTTCCTGGGTCACTGAGAGAAGTCATAAGATGATGGAGATTCACATCTGATGAAGGGGTGAAGACAGCTGTGCATTTGTGGCTCATAGCTCAGCCAAAAACATTTTTAATGAGGGAATATGAAAGCTTGTTGACAAAGTGTATTGAAAAGCAGAGAGATGGCAAAAATAGAATGCACTTGTCTTTACTGAAAACGGATTAAAATAAATTCTACAGTAGATCAATTAAAACTCACCCTTGTATTTCAACTACGTAAACAACCGTTTTCTTTCATTAGTATCACACATGCCATCAATCTTATAATCTGCCATACAGTTTATTTAAATGGAGAACAGTAGTCACTCTCCTGTTGGTATCATGTGCATCACACTGAACACTGAAAATATAAATCATAGAACAGTTCTCTGAGGAGATCAGAGAGAAAATTACAGACAAGCATATTAAAGGTGAAGGTGAAGACCATCTCCAAGCAGCTTGATGCTCCTCTGATCAAGTTGTGAATATTTTAAGAAGTGTAAGGTCCATGAGACTGCAGCCAACTTCCCTGAATGAAGTCCCAGCAGTCAAATCGGCCCCAGATTGAGCAGAAGCACAGTGCCACTGGTAGACAAAGAGCCAAGAAAACTTCCAAAGAGATACAAGCTGAACTCCAAGGTCAAGACACATCAGTGTCTGATCACAGCATCCACTGCTTCTTCAGCAACAGTGGGCCCTGAGGACAGAGACCCAGGAGGACTCCACTGTTGAAAGAAAGACAAAATCAGACTGGAATTGTTCAAATGCATATTGGCAAGCCACAATGCTTCTGGAAAGTTCTTCAGACAGATGAGACAAAACTGGAGCTTTTCGGCAAGTTACATCAGCTCTATATTCTATTAAAAAAAGAACACTATTCCTACTGTGATACATGGAGGAGGCTTGGTTAGGTTTTGGACTATACTGCTGTATCTGAAACAAGGTACCTTCAATCTGTTGAGGGCACAAAGAGATCTCAAGACTGTTGAGGCATTCTGGGACAAAACATACTAACCAGTGTAAGAAAGCTCTGTCTCAGTCACAGGTCATTGGTTCTCCAACAGTACAGTGACCCAAAACACAGCTCAAAGCAGTCAAGAACGGCTAAGAACAAAACAGTGGACTGTTCTGAAGCAGCCTCTAAGAGCCCAGATAAGAAACATGTTGAACATCTATGGAAAGAGCTGCAACATGCAGTCTGGAGAAGACATCCCTCAAACCTGAGACAGCTGTAGCAGTTTCCTCAGGAAGAATGAACCAAAGTACATGTTGACAGGTGATGAAATCTCATTAAGAGCCATTACAATCACCTTCTAGTCTGCAGTGATTTTGTCCATTTTTGTCCAAGACATTTTCATTTGCTTTAATATTTAAACTATTCTGTTCAATGAAAAATCAAAAGCAAAGTCTGATTTCTGTTAAATGTGGAATAAACAATGATGGAAGCCAAATCCATCCATCCATCCATACAATATTACATATTTTTTAATTTTTTTAAATTATTATTTTGTAGAAGGGTACAGATTTGTCCACATTTATGCTAGAAGAAATTGAAGTAATTGGGTATCTAGAAAGGCACTATATAAGTGTAACGTAATAATAATAATTGGACATTTTGATCATTTGAAGCCTGAAGTGATTAAATGCCTTCAAAATTATATGGTCTGAGGTTTCTCATGCTTGTTTATTTTATTTTATTCGTATTTTAGTAGGTTTTATGTTTTTTTTTGTCTATTTCTATTACTTTTATTGATGAGCTGCATTTTACTGTTTTTAACTTTGTGTGTTTTTCTCTTGTTTCTGTTTTTGATCATTTTTTAGACTTTGGTTCTGTTTCCACTGTACAGCACTTTGGCTCAGCTGACTTGGCTTTTAAAGTGCTATATAAATAAAGTTGATTTGAGTTGTGTTTTTGTTCCCCATGTGCTGTCTCTGTCCATGTGTCTTTTTGCCATGTGCTTTTTATTTACATCATATCTTATGTCCCTGCCCTCATCACATTGTCCTGGTTAATGTTCAGAACCTGTCTCATCTGATCCCACAGCCCTGCTTGTTCCTTCCATTTTGATTATGTTTGGTATTTAAACTTACTCGTGTCTCTGTCAGTCATTGTTGGTGTAGACGCTCATCCATATCTGTATGTTTTATTATAAGATAGTCACCACAGTAGTGTTTGTGTTGTTTATCAGAGCCTCAGTCTTGTGTACATGTTCACAATAAAGTGTATTGAATTGGACCCCCAGAGTTACAGGTTTACTATTTCAACAGTTTACTGGCATTTGTCACCAAAACATAAAAATACTACATACAAAGTAATAACTGTGGTATTGGCAATCCTTGATGGTTGCCCCTCTAGTGGTTAGTTTTTTGTTTTTTTTTGTCAAATTTTATCCCCTGCGCTACACAGTAGTAGCCAATTAGGCCGTTAGGACTCTCCCCATCACTTTTGCAATGTCCCTGACTCTAGGAGGGTGTAGACAAGCACACACCTCCTCCTTTTTGCCAGCGGATGTAAAAGTGATAGGGAGAGAGCGCCATCTACCCGCCCAGAGAGAGCATGGCCAATTGTTGCTTTCTTGGGTCCTGGCTGTTGATGGCAAACAACATGACCGAGATTCAAGCTCACAATTCTCTGGTCATAGTGTCAGCGCCTTAGCCTGCTGAGCAACTTGGGGCCCAGTGGATAGTTTTTTATGGAAGGAAAATTTACATGCATAAAATGAAGAAAATAACTTTTACTCATTAAATGCAAGTACACTAATCTTATTATAGTGCTTATCATATACGCCACTCAAAGAAATTCACAATTTCATCCCACACAGTGCTGCTATTTTCTTCTGTGGGATTCTGCATCAAACGGCTCGGACAGACATTATCTTAAAACGCAGGTCAGCTTTGGAGGGACCCTGCAATTCTTCATCTGCAATTCATCGTCATTTATAGCACACTCCTAGAGCAGCAACATATTTCTCCTTCTCTCTGTCTGTCCTACGCTAAGATAAGAAGTGAGTTGGAGCCTAGTATATACACACGCTCTGCATGCTGTCTGACTGTATCTGATATGATCTTTGCCATAAATATTTTTACATTTTTCAAAACGCACCCACTCATTTGAACCACTCAAACACAAAATAGCATCCTTCAGCACGCTGTCTGGATTATGTACTTATGCTACAGAACTCAGGCCTTTGCTTGACAACGAATTCTCTCATTCTGTTACTTGCTCAGTATAGCAAAACCTACAGAAGCTCAACCAATGGTGGTTAGAATGGAAAGATAATGAAAAGTACAGTGAATTTTAAATGCAGCGCATATACAGTCAAGTCTAGAAGTTTTTGGTACTTTTTAAAAATATTATATTCTTTTTTTTATTTTAGAATTTCAATCGTATATTCACAGTCACAATAACATACAAGTTCTCTGACACACGTGATATTTTTCTACCATTCAATTCATTGGCAACAGCAACTTCTCATTTTCATTTTTATACCTTAGAAAATGATAAGGATATTTTAGAATGTGTTCTGGGTTTTTTTGCATGTAAGGCATACAACTGACAAAATAATAATAAGTCTAATAAAACAGAAATTAAAGAAACAAATCTGAACATGTTTTGGTTGAGATCTGTATTAGATTAGATTTCCTCTATTTCAGCCTTTTAACCTTGTTGGGAAAAGTATATATGAAGAATTTGTTTTCAAAAAACATTATCTTCCAAAATGATACTTTTACAAGACAAGGAAACAAAGGAACCAGACATATTTGTTACATTGTTTTTTGGTCCAGTTTTTGTGAAATATACAAAAAATGTAAAGAGCTTTGCTGAAATTTGTAGAGCAAAAGTTCTACATTGTAAATGAATACTGAAGTCATCCAGACTATGAATGAACACATAAGGGATCATGTAGTAAACTTAAAAGTGTTAAACCAAAATATGTTTTAGATTTTAGATTATTCATAACTGTCTCAAACACATTAAGAGGCAATAAATGCAAGTCATTAACTCAAGAAGGCACAGCTGTTAACTGAAAGCCATTCCAGGTGAGCTGGCTGAGAAAATGCCAAGAAAGCTGACATCTAAACATGAGGTGCCTACTTTGAAGAATGTAAAATATAAACATATTCTGGTTTGTTTAACACTTGTTTGTTTACTAAATAATTACAGATGTGTTTATTCATAGTTTGGATGACTTTAGTATTAATCTACAATGCAGAAAATTTTTAAATAATGAAACACCACTGAATGTCCAGAAGGTGTGTCCAAACATTTGACTGGAACTGTCTATCAGAAACTGATAGAACTATATCGTTTCCATTTCATGACTAAGCAGATTGACAGTGAGTTCAGAAGTCTAATACTGCTGCTTGTTAAGGAACTTCATATCAGTCACGGTTCAGTTCTATGTTCATTTTAAAATGCAGTTTTGACACTATTAAAAGAGATGATTCTTTAGTAAAGAAAATGGTTCTATATAGAACCATGGACACTCAAAGAACACAAAGGGTTCTTTTAATGATGACAAGGTTCTTCAGATTGATGAGGAAAGTGTTGTAGATGGTTCTACACAGAAGTGTTTTAAAAACAGTTCTATATAGCACCAAAAAGGGTTCCTCTATTATTACAAGCTTGACCCTTTCAAAATGGTTCTGTGTAGAACCATCAACACTTTCCTGAATAACCCTTTCACCATGGAAAGAACCCTTTATCCACATAAAGGGTTACTTGAGAGCTCGCTATAGAACAATTTTATTTACTAAAGAACCCTTGAATAACTATTTTTAAAAGAGTGTACAACAGATGTTGTCCTATATATACAGTAAATGACATAGCCTTGCTAACATGTAACATATATCAGCACTTGACAAACTGTTCTCTTTTCTATAATGTCATTTCACACACTGTTAATGAACAAGTTAGCACTAGTGATCATACATTAATGTTCTTTGTAATCGAAATCACACCATGTTGAAGCTTCAGTGACCAAATCACCATAATCACTGACCGCCAGACACCCATTCTCCTACATAAATATTACCCACTGTAACAGCTTTGATTTATGCAGAGTATCCAGTGAATGAAGCCAAGCTTATCCATAGAAACATCTTAATAACTTATTTAACGGTACAGTCAGTCTCAGGAAGCAAGAACAGAACAAATGTCATTACATTGAATACATTGTGCAAAGGGTAAATACAGAGAGGTTAGCATGTACTAACCTACTAACTGAACAATCAGTCAAGGTTCTTGTCTTTACTGTTTTGTAATATCTTTGAAATATTACTAAACTTGACTGTGAGAGATCATTTTACTTTACTATGCTGTATGATGTGTTAAATGTAGGGAACTGTAACATAATTCTAGAGAAGAAGGATTTGCTACTGCACAACCATTGATACACTTGATACCCTACATGATAATCCTGTTTTCACCCATTGGGAACTCAATAACGACCCTCAATTGTAATTGTGATGTTCTTGTATTCTAGTCTACAAGGAATTTTCAAAGCTTTGACATTACAATAACTCTAAGTCTTAATCCATGACTGGGAAGCATAGTACCAGTCAAAGGTTTGGGCACACCTTCTGGACATTCAATGGTTTTTCATTATTTAAAAATATTAAAGTCATCCAAATTATGAAGAAATACATATGAAATTATTTAGTAAACAAAAAAGTGTTAAACAAACCAGAACGTGTAAACGATTGCGATTTTTTTCATGATAAGTTTTCCATCGATGACGATGATAAGTCGGGACAGTAGAATTCGATTAGCATTAACGTTCGTTTCCATTTCATGACTAAGCAGATTGACAGTGAGTTCAGAAGTCTAATACTGCTGCTTGTTAGCTCCTCCTCACCAGCGCTGCCAAAATGCGCTGTTGTGTTTAAGACAAGCATGTGATTGGGGGAGAGCATAGTGAGGCCGGGCGAGAGAGCACAAGGTTGCTGTGTGCTCATCTGTTTGTGTGAGGAGAAGGAGGGGGGCTCGCTGTGTGTGTGTGTGTCAGCCCAAGTGCTACCGTTAGCTTGTTGGCTGTCTAGCCTGTTGTTATTTTGGAGTGTCATTCAAATGTCAATCATTTTAAGTTTCAACAATAAAGCGACGACTGTAAACGTCTTTCTCGTCCATCCTTTCAACGCGTGTTACTTTAAATAGAAACATTTCATGTATTTAGTCTGATGTTATTAGAAAGATGTTGTTTAAAATTATGACAGTGTTAGAAAATTTTATATCGCGATAATTATCGAGATTGATGAATATAGAAAAATTTATTGTGCAAAATTTTTTGGCCATATCGCCCAGCTCTATTTTACATTCTTCACAGTAGTCACGTCTTGCTTAGATGGCAGCTTTCTTGGCATTTTCTCAGTCAGCTTTATGAGGTAGCTTTGTGAGCTGTGTATTGTCAAGAGTTAATGACTTGCATTTCTTGCCCCCTTAATGTGTTTGAGACATAATTTGTGTGCCTACTTTGAAGAATCTAAAATATAAAACATGTTTTGGTTTAAGCTTAGTACATGATTCATTATGTGTTCCTTCATAGTCTGGATGACTTCAGTATTCATTTACAATGTAGGAAAAAAAAAAAAAAAACACTGAATGAAAAGGTGTGTCCAAACTTTTGACTGGTACCATTTTTAGGCTTAAACTAGACAACTCTTAAAAACAGATTAACAAAAGCAAAAGAATGGGGTTGGATTTTTAACTGCACGTGCTAATCTGTACCACTTACTGTGACATTACACTACCAATGTATTTTTCAGAACAATGCACTTAATGAGAATCATTAAATATGTGTACTTCTATCCTGCATGTTGTTCTGCTAAAGTTATTATGATGTTCTATACAGTGTAAATGTATAACCTATCATCTTTAATCATCATTATCCAGCAACAATTCAGAGCTGTTCTCATTCATCATTACCTTTCTATGTGACTCACTCAACGTGATAGCCACTTCACTCCCACACAGATTCACTCATCCCAGGGGTGTGTGTCGTGACTTGACTCTGCTGTCTGTCTAGCAAGTGTGTTACGTTTTTGAACACATAGAAAATGCATGTGCGCGAGCGCACACACACACACACACACACAGCCTGCCATCAGGTTACCACATCAGTAGATGACGCAGTCTCACAAACCCACAAAACTTGGCAGAAAAGATCAAAGTGACAGCGGTGCTACTTTTGACACTGCTTAATGCCGAAATACCTGCCAAATCCATGCTAAAACTCAAAATGTAGATTATGTCATGCCAGCTACAATCAGCTGCTGGAAGCAGATGAACGGCAACATGTTAAAAAAATTAGGATCTAAATTTCACATCCATTTACTTGTTAGTGCAAAACTGTAGTCGTTTTTAAAAATGTGACTTCACACTACATGTACTCCACACCTCAAACCTTTTGTGTCGCACAGAATGTGAGATATTAGTCCATAAACAACTTCAATAAACACTATTAATCACTAGAATAGGAAATATTAGTCTAGAAACATCCTTAATAAACACTATTAATCACTAGAATAGAATATATTAGTCTATAAACATCCTTAATAAACACTATTAATCACTAAAATATGAGATATTAGTCCATAAACAACCTCAATAAACACTATTAATCACTAGAATAGGAAATATTAGTCTATAAACATCCTTAATAAACACTATTAATCACTAGAATAGGATATATTAGTCTATAAAAATCCTTAATAAACACTATTAATCACTAAAATATGAGATATTAGTCCATAAACAACCTCAATAAACACTATTAATCACTAGAATATGAGATATTAGTCTATTAACAACCTCAATAAACACTATTAATCACTAGAATAGGAGATATTATTCTATAAACAACCTCAATAAACACTATTAATCACTAGAATAGGAGACATTAGTCCATAAACAACCTCAATAAACACTATTAATCACTAGAATAGGAGATATTAGTCTATTAACAACCTCAATAAACACTATTAATCACTAGAATAGGAGATATTAGTCCATAAACAACCTCAATAAACACTATTAATCACTAGAATAGGTGACATTTGTCCATAAACAACCTCAATAAACACTATTAATCACTAGAATAAGAGATATTAGTCTATAAACATCCTCAATAAACTCTATTAATCACTAGAATAGGAGATATTAGTCCATAAACAACCTCAATAAATACTATTAATCACTATAATATGAGATATTAGTCCATAAACAACCTCAGTAAACACTATTAATTACTAGAATAGGAGATATTAGTCTATAAACAACCTCAATAAACACTATTAATTACTACAATAGGAGATATTAGTCCATAAACATCCTCAATAAACACTATTAATCACTAGAATAGGAGATATTAGTCCATAAACATCCTCAATAAACACTATTAATCACCAGAAGCAATGACACTTTCCTAACTCATCCTTCCTGCATAGACTGAATATCTGGAGAAGCAGCATTTGTGAATTTTATGCTAGTCTCCAAACGGCTAAAAAAAAATTTCTTCTGAAGTAAAAGTGTGTATTGTCATGGAAAATGTCCAATTTCAATTGGTGATCCCAAACTTTTGAGCGCCAGTCACTCTCTCTCTGTGTGTGTGTGTGTGTGTGTGTGTGTGTGTGTGTGTGTGTGTGTGTGTGTGTGTAATAGTGACTCTGCTGAGGGTAGTGATTTGAATAAATTCCCCACAGTGCTGAGTGAAGTTCAGTACCATGAGTTCAGCTGAGGGACACTGCAGGTCTCCAGAGCCGAATCCTTGAATGCTGTAGCACCTTTAAGTTCCCCTCTGCGTTACACCGAGTTTGAGGTGCCTTTATGCCTCTTTAAAAACAACCTGCTCCTGAACCTCTCCTTACAAATCAAACCAACACGCTAAGTGTCCTCCACAGCCCCAAAACGGTGAGCTTTTAGCCTCTCTGGCTAGTATAAAAGGACCCACATCATGGAAAAGCAAATGTTCATCACTGTTTTGGTGAAAGAGATGGAGATAGCCTTTGTTTTAGACTGGTTACATGGGGAAACAATCTCTCCTGGACTGATGTTCTACTGGTCTATAGACAACAAATTTAAACATACAAATTTGAGTACACCAATGCTGCGAGGCTACTGAAACTCAGTAGACACCTAAATATCCTACTCATTTCCCTCAAAGTACATCTTTAACACATCTCTCAGCCCAGTCAAGCTGTAGGTTGACTTACGGGCTTTTCACATGGCAACCAGCCATCATGCATCCTCCATTCATTTTCTATGAGAGATCGTTGAAAATGTAAAGCAATGTGGTCAGAGCAGTAGACAGTGTAGCCAACAAGCTCAACCCTAAGAAACCATTGCTAGACGAGCACATGCTATATGGCATAGACGTTTTATGGCAGCTATGCACAATTGTGCTGTCAACAGCCAATACTTAGTCATTTTTTCAGTCTTATGTAAAAGTTGGTGCACCCCTGGCTAAACTCCATGTTTTATTGATGTTCTGTATCAGGGGTGCTCCAGTCCTGGAGGGTTGGATTCCTGCAGTTTGGGGATCTTCCTGATCAAACACACCTGATTCAGCTCAGCAGGTAATAATCATGTTAATTGTAGTGTCAGAGCAGAGAATCACTAAACTGTGCAGGACTGCAGGACTGGAGTTGGACATGTCTGTCCTACATGCTAAACTTCTGAGCTTGTGTATGAGAAAAGACTATAGAAAGACTGTTCATTTCTGTAACAGCCTGTAATGTGTGTTAACCACCTCTTTGATGGCACGTATGTCAGACTTTATTCCACCAAATTCAAGCTGAGAATCTCAGCTTTCATATTTCCAGTCTTTTCTCTAAAAGTCTCGGCCTGTTGGTGATGTTTGTCCCTTTGAACGTGAATGGATGCTGATTCTTGGTCATTTACAGTATGTGTCGTTCGCGAACGAGCCGGCTCTAAGAGCCAGAAAAAACCAGAAAAAAGTTTTTTTTCCTTCCGTATCTCTGGTTCACGAACCTAATTTTGAACCGTTCGGCGCATTTCCACCAACAAAAATACCGGCCCGAACCAGGAACGTTCGTTCGCAGCGGGAACCAAAAAATACTTGGCTTTTCAGTGCGAACCAAACACGCCGGCGCACTGAGGTGACTTGTAGCGTACAGTGGTCCACTGAAGAAACTCAGTTTTTGTTATCTATTTGATGTTCTCCGGAGTTTCAGGAGAAACTTGAGGGGAGTATTAGAAAGGAGAAACTCTACAGCGAGCTGGTGGAGGATTTAGCTCGGGCAGGTTTTGTTCGTTCAAGAGAGCAAGTGATAGATAAGCTAAAGAAGCTAAAAAAGGACTACAGAGATTCTCAAAAGGAGCTATCGCACAGTGGAGCTGGACGAGGGAATGTACCGGCTCTAGATTTGACTTGTGAAGTGAAACAAACATTTGTACCAAGAGCACAAATGCTCGCATGTAGTCGATGTGCTCCGCCATCTTTGTTTATAACTCCGCTTTGTTGATGATGTACACCGTGACGTATCCTCGGTTCAGCTAGTGGAAACGCGGGCTGGTTCACTAAAAAGCACCGAGGTTCTCATAAGCCCGAACGGCACCAGTTCAAGTTATTTTGGTGGAAAAGTGCAGAGTTCTCCATCTCTAGTGGTTCAAAACTTGTATTGTTCACATGTTTTTTATCCTTCATAGTTTTATACTTTAATTTAATAGCACTGTAAGTGATACTTGTGTTTGTGTTCATAGTGAATGTCACGATAATTTAATTTCATATTTTGATACT
>BRDA01064527.1:0-23156 GCA_036984385.1 Crenuchus spilurus
TTTTGCACTTCTGGTTAGATGCTAAACTACATTTCGTTGCCTTGTACTTGTACATGTGTAATGACAATAAAGTTGAATCTAATCTAATCTAAAAATGTTATATAGTGTCTGAAACCACATAATCATGTCTGCTGTGTGTAACTTGGTGCAGTTTGAGGCAGATGTTGGATGAAGGCCAATGATTGGATATGAGCTTCAAATATCAGCTTCCATGTTGGCAAAAACTAAAGAAGCAAACTTCATACACCTAACTGATCAACTATAGATGTAAATATTAATCTGACTGTAACAAAACTGTAAGAGCATCAGTGTTCCACTGTTAGTGACTTTCTATACAAATTTTGATCCCTTAACTGACACAATGGCCTAAAACCATTCATTCTTTATAGACCATATAAAAAAATAATACAGTAAACTATTTTGATATGTTAAATGAAAAAAGTCACTGAAATTGGAAAATGAGGTCATGAGGTGTCTGCAACACTATCAGCACTGCCATGGAAAGTAATAACCTCGTGTTATTGGCTCTACAGCAGCACATATTAGCCCTGTACATGTCATCCGAGTCACCAAACACTTCTCAAGATGTTTGTTCAGGTACACTGTGTATCGGTCCCAGTGCAGCAGCTTGCCTTGGAGAGAAAGGAAGCCGGCAGTGTGTTCCGTGATAAACGAGTGTGTTCTTTCTGCACCCTCAGCTCAAGCCCCAGCGTCAGTTTGACTTGTTGACTCATCAAAAAGAAGAACTTGTTCAGTCTAGTAGCTGTCAGACCTGTAACGGATGAGGGGCTGGAGCCAGGAGTCTGCACAGGCTCATTGAGACTGCACTGCTGTGGTTTACCTGCACTGGTGTGAATATTCAGATTATGAGCTCTGATTAAACAAATGAGGACAGTCTGAACCTGGTTTTATAGTCCAAGTACAGACTGTTCCATCATTACTGGCACCCCTGGTAAAGAGAACTCAGTTTTCAAAAACCACCTCAGTCCGCTGATCTGAACCTCACTGCTGTGGGGTGAGCTAAAGAGAACATTGATTTTGAGCCTCAGACCTGGATCTGGAGAGATTCTGTAAAGATGAAGGGTCTCAAATCGCCTTTTCTGTATTCTCAAACCTCATAACGATGATGGAGAAGAGTAAGTCCTTATAAGTAAAGTGAGGTTGTACAAATATGGGAGTACCAGTAATTGTAGCATATGCTGCCTTTTTGTTCTTAACGAGGTAACATTTCTCTGAATAAATTTACATCAATTAGAAGTTGTTGTTTTTTTTTCATTTGTTCTGTGTAAGATTATTAATACATCTCCATAAATTAGAATTTAGCTTTTTTGAATAGTAATTTACTCAAACTCAGAATAAAATATTCTAATAATGTGAGATTCTGGACGTCATGAGCTGCAAGTCATTCTGATCAACAATGTTATGAATATAAAATAAATGACGGTTTAATTTTTTGCATTAAATTATTAAAATGTTGTAATGATATTCAATTTTTTATATGTACACTAAACCACTTCAAGGTGAACTTCCTTTAACCCTTTTTACTCATCTTAACCCGGGATGCCAGTAGTTGTTGAATTGACTGTTTGGAAAATCTATGGAATTTGTCTTCATTTGCATATAAGCTCATTGTACTTCAATATTATGCAACTTAAAGCATGAAAACTTTATTTGTTCTTTTTAAAAAATTCACTTCTGATGCTTTTATATGTTTATGTACCATAACAATCATAATTTATTAATATTATTATTATATTACTATTATTAATATTAATAATAACTTGTGTCAACTCTATTCCAGCTCCTGGCAACCAAATAGATAATGTTTCTCCAGTACTACATCCGGTCTGTTTGGTTCTTCAGGCTTATTCCTCTGATTGTATAATTTTGCTGCAGTTCCTCTTCCTCTTTTACCTTCAAGTGTTCCAGCAGAACTGTCATCTCAAGTTTCTTCTCATAATGTGTCCAAAATAAGAGATCTCCAGTTTGGTTTTCTGGGATTCTAGTGAAAGATGAAGTTTGAGTTGGTTGAGGATCCATTGATTTGTTTTCTTTGCTATTCAAGCTTCTCTCAGAAGTCTCCAACACCTAATTTCAAAGACATCAATATCCTTCTTGTCCTGCTGTTTTACTGTCCAGCTCTCACATCCATAAAGAACCACAGAGAAGAGCACAGTCTGGACAGTTCTAGTCTATGTTTGTAGAGAGAAATTGTTACATTGGATCTATTCTCACTGCTTCATTTTTGTTCTACCAAGTGTCAGTCTGAGTGCTGGATCCAGTTTTGTTGGATTGATCCAATTATGCAGCAGCTGTCCACCACTTCAACATTTTCTTCATTACTGGAAATGATTGGTCTTTCCTGTTGTCTTGACTTTCGGCTTCTTCGTGCTTAACTTTCAAGTGGTGTTATCCATTTACATTTACAACATTTAGCAGACAATCCAGAGTGACGTACAACAGTGTTTTGTTTCCATTAAGAGAATGATCTCAGCTAGTACAGACAGGTTAGAGTGCAAACTACTCTTCAGTTCAGACACTGTTAGAACTAAACCATTACTAATACCTAGAATGTCAGTGAATTTGTTCCACCAAATGGGTGCTAGGACCAAGAAGAGTATTGATGCTATTCTTCCATGAGTCTTGAAGGATGGCGGGTCAAGAAGAGTTGTACTAGAAGCTTGTAGGGTTTTGAATCTAATGCAAGCAGCTACAGGAAGCCAGTGAAGTGAATGTATCAGTGGAGTAACTTGGGAGAACTTGGGCTGGTTGAAGACCAGCTGAGCAGCTGCATTCAGGATCATCTGCAGGGGCCTGATGACACGCATAGGAAGACCAGCCAGGAGTGAGTTGCTGTAGTCAAGTCTTGAGATGCCTAGAGACTGGACAAGCACCTGTGTGGCATCCTGAGTTAGAAAGGGTCGGATCCCCACACCAAAGATTGTTACTTTGCCATTAAAGCTGGCGTGTAAGTGACCTCTGCTCTGATAGCTTTTCAGTGCTGTCTAAAAAGCAGTCCAGATTGAAACATAACTTAAGTAAACTGGATGGAGCTGTAATTTGAATGGGCAGATATATTGGAGTGCATTCTTGTTTGTGACATCACAAATCCAACGAGTTCAGCGTGAGTAATTTTTGCAGCTTAGCTTCCACCCGTGGACCATATGTCCTGGTTAGGGAGTAGTACACTCACCACATCAGACTCTTTTATCTCAGTATTGTGAGGGAACGTTCAGTAATTTGGGTCCTTTAATCTTGTAATCTGCTGATGTTCATGAACAGCTCATTCAAATAGGGAATAATTGTGATGTTGCATTCCTTTCATAACTGTTGTAAGGCACTGTGTGTGTTTGTGTGTATGAGTGTGAACGAGTGAAAAGGGAACATTCCTTTCTCACTCCCACTCCAGTTCTCCCCCTCAGCTCTTGCTGCCACCCCACCCCCTGTTTCCTTCCTGTTCTTATTTTAGCATCTATTGGATGTTTTTTTCCCCACATCCGGCAACAAAGAGAGGCTTGTGCCATATCCTAACTACATGCTCTTCCGTGGCAAAGCTACAGGGGCATGATCAAATATTTTCATAAATACAGCAGAACGCTACTCTCCTACCCCCTCACTGTACTCGAGACCACGCTGTTAGTGCTGAGATAGATGGGCTTCTCTGCTTGAGTACATTCTGGGTATCATGCTTCTTTAATGGGATTTTCTAAGTTAACACTATCTCTCATGTTTATCTTTGCAAATAGCTGTTGTTTTAAGCAGTAATGGCCATTTAAACACTGTGGTCAGGCTTAGGCAAAAACACAATCATCAATATTTAATCTTCGGAGATTGGCATAGGCCAGGATTGTTCACTGGGATTTGTAAATAATTAATGCTTGTGATTGCAAAGACAATTAAGACTGCATGTCCTCCATTTAACCCAATACATATTTGTTTTATCAAGACAGTACAAAACACAACCTCATTTTATAATGAGACTGTACAAAATGTAAATAAAAATGGAAAGCAATCTGTAAAAGACAACACATCAAACATTGAAATTGAGGACTTTTTGATTTACATATTTGACTATTTGATATCAGCAGAGAGATTTCAAAGAAGTTGGGACAGACAACAACAGAAGGGTGAAGTTGTGTTAAGAACTGTAATTAGGTTAGTTGACAACAGGTCATTAACATAATTGAATATAAAAGATCTTTCAAGATCTTCATCTTGTCTGCTTGACTCTGTACCCACTACTTTACTGAAGCAGTGTCTGTTATTGCACCTGCTGTCTTCCATCTTGTAAATCTATCTCTTGCTTGTGCTTTGAAAATGGCCTCAGTTACTCCTGTGCTCAAGAAATCAGGCCTTGATTGTACTGTTTTGGGGAATTTTATCTATCTCCAATTTGCCATTTATTTCTAAGGTTCTGGAAAAGGTTGTTGCTTCATAACTGTTAAAACATCTGGACACAAACAACCTCTTAGAAATATTTCAGTCTGGTTTTCGCTGCCATCATAGTACTGAGACTGCACTCTTGCATGTCCTTAATGATCTGCTTCTTTCTTCTGACTCTGGCTGTCCTGTTCTCCTTTTATCTAACTGCTACGTTTGACACAGTCAAACACAGTGTACTCATTTCCCCTCTCTCCTCTCTTGGCCTTTCAGGGGTTGTTCTTTCCTGGTTTACTTCTTACTTGGCTGACAGAACTCAGTCTGTGTCCATTGGTAAATGTAAATCTCATACCATCTCAGTCACACAGGGTGTTCCCCAAGGCTCTGTCCTTAGTCCCCTGTTATTTTTATTTACATACTGCCCATTGGTAGCATTTCATTCTTTTGGACTCTGTTTCCATTGTTACGCTGATGACATGCAGATCTACTTCAACCTCAAACTTAATGAGTCTTTTCCTCTACCTGCACTGTTGTCCTGTTTACAAAAATTAAGACTGGTTAAATACTAATTTTCTTAAACTCAATGCCAAAAAAAAATGAATTCCTGATTGTTGGCTCTAAGACTGCCATCTCTCTCTACACAAATTGCACCCTTGGCATAGATAACACAACTGTCCCTTCTTCACCCACTGTTTCTAATCTGGGAGTAATATTTGACCCTACACTCAGCTTTGTCACACATCAAATCTCTGACTAAGTTCCACATTTTTTCATCTCCGGAATATCAGCAGACTCCGCCCCCTACTCTCTCTTAAAGACTCAGAGGTTCTGGTTAATGCTTTTGTTACTTCACGACTCGATTACTGTAATTCTCTTTTCTGTGGTTTACCTGCCAAAACTCTTCGTCCTCTTCAATATTTTCAGAACTCTGCTGCCAGAATCTTAGTCCAGTCTAAAAAAAATCTGCTCACATCACCCTGCTCTCCATCAGCTTCACTGGCTACCTCTCTTTACGCATCCGGTACAAAATCCTTATACTCCCTTATAAGGCATTGCATGGTTTAGCTCCATCCTACCTTTCTGCTCTCTTGCAGCCTTATGTTCCTCAACGCTCACTTAGGTCCTCTGATTCTGCTCTTCTGTCTGTTCCAAGGTTTAGGCTGTCCACCATGGGTGGCAGGTCCTTCAGTGTTTCTGCCCCTACCCTTTGGAATGCCTTGCCTCTCTCTCTTAGACTATCTCCCTCTCTTCCTGTGTTTAAAACTAACCTAAAAAATTACATTTTCTCTACCACTTTTCATTCTCTTTAATCCCCCCCCCCTTCCCATTGGTTTGGTAATTTTTTTTTTTTTTTTTTTCCCCCTCCCCCCACTGATTGTAAAGCGTCCTTGGGTCTGTGAAAGGCGCTATATAAGTGTAACGTAGTATTATTATTATTATTATTATTATTATTATTATTTCAAGAACTAGAGGAGAGATTCACTGCTCTGTGCAAGACTGCTCTCAAATTTAAGTGCAACAAGTCAAGATTGATCATCTACAGTACATTGTATCATTAAAAGTTTGAGCCTGGAGAAATCTGTGTATGCATGATAAGACTCATGTCTTGCATTGGGTAACTGCATCCACAAATGCAAGTTTAAATGCTACTATGCAAAATAGAAGCCATATTTAAAGTAGATTCAGGTACTCTGTTGCTCAAGCACATTTAGATTTAGATTAGATTCAACTTTTTGCCAGTGTGATTGCGCACAATGGAATTTGACCTCCACATTTAACCCATCTCTGCAGTGAAACAAACACACTAGTGATCCAGAGTTTAACTTTACAGTAGTAGTTAGTTTAATATTATATATTTGTTTGACATTCAGAATTGTGCTTTTCCTCACCAGTTAAACACAGATTCACCAGCACAGTTACAGTTTGGTGATGAAATGGAAGAAGACAACAAACTTCAAGCACAACCTTTACTAAAACACACTTATGATGAAGCCAGAATGCAACCGTTGAGCTTTGTTTGTGCTCTGGTGGCTCCAGTGTTGGGGACCGTCTCACAATTACCAGAAGAAATGTGAAGTGTTTCAGTGTCTGTAGCCAATGACACTCGCATTAAACACACAAAACATCCATGTGGCTTACATCATTCATTTTAGACATTTTCATAATTTTATTAAATATTAGTAATAATGTAACTTGCATGCATCTTCATACAGATTCATATATTATTGCCTGTATTGTATACAAATATAAAAGAATAATCAAAGAAACATTGATACAGACAAATACATACATTCATTCCTGACTAACTTCTAGAGTTATGTTGGGAAATAGTTTAGTTACTGTTTCTATAATCATTTCTTGAAATAAATATCTGTACTTGATTAAATGTTTCATTTTGTTGGTTTTGGCCCATTCATTTCAGTGCATTCATTCTGTGTTTATTAAATTTAACAACTAAAGATAATGGCAAACTAAATGTTTTTGTATCCCATGTGCTAAATTCAACAAATACAGTTTTGCACTAAAAAGCAGAAAAAATACCAAGTACCATTATTAAATATTTATTTATTTAATTTTTCTTTGAAAATATAATTTGATCATGTGTGCACAGACTTAGTATATTACTATATAGTGAAGTGTTCTCTCCTCTCTCTCTCTTTTTTATATATATATATATATATATATATATACCCACCCCCACAAAACACAAAATCCAGTTTGTTTTACTGATGTGATTGCTTACATGTGGAAGCTTACATGGGCTCCGATACAGTTCAGTTCAGTCATGCTCCACATCTATTGTGATCACTGAACATGCCTGAGCACCACTCCAATATTATATCAACAATGTGATTGTCATCAGTACAAAATCATCATCTATTACTACATGGATTCTATACTTTTTAGTTCATTTGTGTACATGTGTGGATTTGGTTTATGGCTCTATTTGATGAATGTCAAATGTAACGGTGACAATGTATTGGACAAAAGTATTAGACATGTGCTCAGTCGGTTTTTTTTTTTTTGGTTGTTTTTCCTGAAATCAAGGGTATTAAAAGTCTGGCATTAGGCATGGTGCCAATCGGTTCATGTTTATCTGCTCCAGAAAGCCGTGAGAGTACGACTTGAGTTGCTTTTTTGTCATTTCACTTAAGAGTCTAATCAAAGTATGTGATTTGTCTTCCAAAGTCCAGTTAATTTCAGTACTGTGATCACTTTATACATGAAGAGATGGGCTTGGGAATGCTTGAATTGGATTCAAGGTATCTAGTGTGGTCGTGAATCATGCCATTACCACAGAACATGAACGCACAGTCATGAAGTCCATTGCACTGTGCAGGAGTACTTTGTCAACTGTGAATGATGCATAGTGATGATGCAAGTGTGCTCAGGCCTGTAGTGTTAAGGTCAGTGTGAAGATGGGTCAACAGGGAGGGTAGACGTAGACATAGTACAAGACAACTGGGCTCTGTGGTTTTATTTCATGTTTCTGTGTAATTTATTTCAGTATTCCAAACACAAATGTTTTACACATTAAACATAATTAATTTGAGATCGCCAGTTATTGTTTTAAGTACATAAGTAACACTTAATGATAAGTGATGTAAAGCCTCTGTACTCTCTGATAAACATCATACCCATAACTCTCTGGGTTTAAAAGATTTCCTCTGGGACTAAAGGATGTACTCTGAGTTTCCAATTTCACCTAAAAATGATAAGATGGATGAAAGCTTGACTTGACCTCACGGACATCACATTAACTGTGACTTGCACTCATCAGTAGTAAGAATACCAATTTAAGATAAAATAAACATGAGTTTACAGTAGGATCCAGATGACCAGAACCCTAAATGACCTTAGGCCCGGACTCTTTGGTCTGCAGTTGCTCCATTAGCAGCACTAGCAATCAGAGTGAAGATTTTCTTTAACCAAGTCAAGAGCCGTTTCTACTGTTGTGCTGTTATTGAAAAGTCTTTGTTAGTCAGACATCTCGGCTGTATTCATGTTTAATTCTCTGAGATTATAAACTACAGTTTGGTCTTTGTTACAGTTATTAAATATCCTGCTGTATATCAGCGGCTCCACACTCTGAAACAAACTACATTGGAGAAGTACTGTTTACATTCACAGGTAAAAGTTAAAACTTAGTCTTGATTGTGATTTCGCATGAAGAACTTCCTTATGGGTAAAATATCAACCATAGTTGATTACAATATGTCAAGAACATATTGACTAAAAGGGGATGTGAAGAAGGGATGGCATTTTTTTAAACGGGTCCCTCACATCCCCACTCAAATCAAACCCTGCCTGCCAAGAAATAACAGGCAAAAAAATTAAGTCAAACATGACTTATCACAATAACTTTTCATCAAAGTCGACGCATTTAAATATCACCTCGTCAAGAAAGAAAGAAATTTAAAATTAAACACTTCTGTTGTTGCTCACAATAATATGATGGCAAGTCAAAAATAATCTGCAATTTTTTTATATTTAAGCATCTGTTGGCCGCAGTCTCAATGTCTGCGTAGTAACTGCTGTAAGTTCATTTATGACTGCAGTACAACAAAAAATGGCCACCCCACTTGATTTACACAGGAGCGTGCAGTCATTGTTTGGACATCTGCAAACAAAATTAGGAGCAATACTGCGAGGAAGGTGAACGTTTCTTCATTACTGGTGATGAGACGTGAATTCATCACTACAAGCCTGAGAGTAAACAGCCAAGATAAAGTTCATAAGTCAACCATCAGCTGGGAAATCGATACCGACAGTTTTCTGGGTCCTAAAAGAGATTCATGTCTGATGAAGTTAAGACAGCGATGCGTTCGTGCCTCACAGTTCAGCCAAAATAATTTTTTTATTGAAGGAATACAAAAGTGTGTTGATGGACAAAATATACTGAAAAGCAGGAGTTTATGTGGAAAAATAATGTATTTATCTTTTCTGGATTCTGAGTAAAATAAATTATACAACCAGAGTGCTGATCATATGACACATCTTCGTAGTATATAAGTGGGAAAAGTAGAATAATGTTTTATCAGCAGGTTTGGACTGAACTACACAGTATACTGCCTTACAGTAAGATCACAGGATCCTCTCTTACTCTCTCTGTCTGTCTCCGGTTCACATGAAGTCCACACTCAGCCTCCCGTCCGCTTCCCGGAGAAGGGGTGGGGTTGGGGGGGCAGCGGCACATGCACAAACACGCTCTGATAAACGGCTGCAACCTTGAACTCTCAGTGCCACTGTCAGAACCTCCCTTGGCACAGTGTAAACACAGCTGTACAAAAGTGACAAACACTGCTGATAGTTAGCAGGCACTAATAGAGCAAAATGAGTTCAGATTCATCTGTTTACTATGTGTTTTCTCAATGTTCAACCAACAGCATTTACAAAAGTTTAGAAGTACTATTTCTCTCTTTTTGGATGGTAGCATGCAGTATTAAATAAGCATCTGTCAAAGAGACAACAGAACAAATGTACAATTCTGTTCAATTGTGCTATACATTAACACCCAATTAAGTCCAAGTAAGATTATCAAGCTTAGATATGAGCAATATGCTGAAGACCACAAAGTCAAAAGCTGAACACGTCACATAAGGTTCTGGGACAGTCCATAGTTGTAAGATAGTGTTTTTGGTCGTAGTAAAACCCACCATCAGTATCCTTTGCTGAGTCAGAGAAAGCTGAAAGGTCGAGTCATCATTTAAAAGATATAAATGCGACAACCGTGTACTATTGAGGTCAAGTAATTTAGATGATGTATCTACTGTACACGTCCATAGATCCACTGTAAAACATTCTCAGAGCCTGTGCATAAGTGTTATAGTGGATAAACTGATGAGGCAGTTTTTAGAGGTTTGACTTGGGTTAGACCAATGACTGCATAATACATGGATAGAGCATCATCTCTAAAAATGGAAATGACCCCAGCGCCCCTACTGGCTGGCTCCAGTATGATCTGTAACTGGGTAGGGGTGGAGCTACACAACAGACCATTACGTTATTTTCCATCTACAGTGTCTGATTCCAACTGTTAGCTTGTCTTTGCTAATACAGGTCCATTTTCCCCTCAGAAATGAGTGTTTATAATCATAATTCTATTGTATTGTAAGAAAGCATGGTTAAACTGGGAATGAAGTGATTTACAAACTTAGATAAGATGTTGGCTTCAGCTAGGGTTGCCAGGTTTGTGGTTTAACCACCAAATTTAACTAGTTTGAAGATGCACTCGTAGGTCACAGGATGCCATTTTTACTTTCAAAATTATAAAATACATTTATCATCTATTAGTCCCACAGTGTGGAAATTCAAAACATAAAATAATTTAAATAATTTAATAACATAAAATAATCATAATACTTCGTAATAAGTGTAAATTCTAGGTAAAAGCAAAAGAAACACTAAAAGAAGATTTAAGGTTGTAGACTGTCTGTTCTTTTTGCCATCTATTTTGTTCAGACTTCTGTCAGCTTTTATTTTGGGTTAGGGTTTTCGCTGGACCTGGCAAGCCTGATCATTTTTTTTAATTAAGTAAATTAGTAAGTACATTAATTGAATTAGAAAGTACATTTTATGGGATTTAGTAAGTAAATTAGTTAAAAAATGTATAATGAACTGCAGTAATTACCAGCATGCACTAATACTTAAAATGTACAATCAGCAGTGGTTGCGATCTAGAACTTTGTTCAGAAGTGTGATAATTGTCCAATTTAAATTTAGGCCTATATTATATAAATATACAGTGGGATCTCAGTTATGTTTTGCCTGGAAATTTTGTCCCAGTTATAGATAATTCACCCAGTTTTTGTCGGCCTGCCGACGTGACTCATCGCTCATCCACCCATGCGTTCAGTACTCGCCCACGCATTCGTCTCATTGTTCATTCTGGCTTTGTTTCTTGTTGTTTCTCTGGCTTTACCTCTCATTAACAACATCATACTAAAGCAACAGCGCAGCCCTACTGCCTTAAAATGTGTGCGAAGAACAGGTGTACAAAACAAAGGCTGTGACTGGACCACACTGGCATACTCTAAAATGGAGCGTAAACCTGTAAGAGTGATGTTAAATGTACATTTTTCATTAGTCTTTTGTATTTATTTCTCATTGTGTACTGTATGTAAACCTATTGTTCTATATAAAATGTATTTTTGTTCATATTTTGGAGTGTCTGGAACAGATTAACTGGATTTACATGATTTCTTATGGGAAATATTGCTTCAGTTATTGTTTGTCTTGGTTATCAGGCACTTTAGAACATATTAATGATTAAAACTGAGATTCCACTGTAAATAACTTTTGTTGTAAAGATGTGCACCAAAAGAAATGTATAAATAGGCTACAGTGTATGTGTGGTGTTTATAATTCGGTGTCCGAAATGTGTTGAGAAAAGGTCTGGCCACATTCACAGAGATTAACAAATAATTTCTGTTGTAATTGTAAAATAACATTCATTTGTTTTGGCCAAACACAGCCATTTCATTAAGGCCTCGCAGGGGGATTCAGACTTCAGGACTTGGATTGAGAAGTGCTGCTATGGAGTAACTCCTGTACACTTGGCTAGTTTGCATTCTGCAGAATGGCAGCTCACAAACACTGAATCAACTGAAAACTATTTTCTTTTTCAGTGGCTCTGCTTGCTTAATGCTGGTAAATGTCAGCAGGTTGATTGATGTTGGGGTTAGAAGTTGTTTTGTATGTGTGCCTCTTATTTTCCCATGTTCTTGGCTGGTTTCAGTGGGACCTCCACTATGGCCTGTGCATGTGGCTGCCAGTATTGGTCTACAGCCCTTATTCGGAATGTAAGAAGTGTGTGGGAGTTGACTGGGGTTCAGATCCTTCTGCTCTCTCGCCTTCTCCTCGTTGTGAAATCGGCTCATAATGCTCTCCTTTGTTGAAGCTGGGTCCTATTCAGAATTAGCCTATATAGCGTGTACTGTACACATTATGTGGCCTCTACTCGAGTCAGTGAATTGGATTTTGTTGCTGTTGTGTTGGGAGAGAAGCCAAAGCAGAACTGAGTGCTGACTCCACTGTAAACTTGAGTATTACAACAGTAAGCATTTTTAACTGTGTTGGGAACAAACACAGGAGAGGTTTTTATGGCTGAAATTTGCTCAGAGGTAGCTCACGAGGACTCCTGTATGCAGGGGAATGTATTCATAAATAATAATTTTAAAAAAGCTTTCTGTTGGACGTTGTACATAAAACGTGTAAGCCAGACTAGCTCATCACTCCTCTAGAGTTTGTCAGATCTATTTTGTTGAAACAAGTTTTGGGAGCTCTCGAGACATAAACAACAGAGCCTGAGCCAAGTATTAACCCTCGTGAGTGCCGTTCCCACAGACGACTAACCACATGCAGATTTGCGTGGAGTGTTGGAGCAAGTGTGCAATTACAGGCACATTAGCGGAAGCACCTTATTTGTTGAGCTGGGACCAAAATAAATCAAAAACATCCTTTACATGCACCATATCATTATAAAGGCAGAGCAATATGTGGCACCACTATATTTTACCCTTGTTCTCACAATTACATAACTAATGTACAGAAATCTCCAAAAGCGCAGCTTTATGGAAGATAAATATCCAGACTTTAAAATACCCATAAAACTTTCTTTAAAATGTCATTGTCAGAATTTGACTGCAATAAATGCAGTACAATGTGTCCAGTGTTTGCAGTGAAAAGATGTGGAATTTCTCCTTTACTGTAAAATCAGTGCTGATACATACTGTACTGTAATAATAGTGGGCAGCAGGATGGCTTCATGATCAGCATGTTTACCTCCAAGTGCTGGGCTCTTGGGTTAGAGTTCCCAACTGGCTGGACTTTCCATGTTCTCCCTGTGTCTACGTGAGTTTTCTCTGGGCTCTCCGGTTTCCTCCCACAATCTCAAAGAATGTAGAAGGACACGGACTGTATCACAGTAAAATTGACAGCCACTTTTTTTTTACTGTAAATATTACGGGCATTTACATTGTGTATGTTTTACAGCACATATCTGGTTTATTCATAGTAACGTACTGTAAGTAAAATTTAGGGGTGCCGTAAAAGCATACTGCAGTGGCTCGTACATTTTACAGTGAAATTCTGCTAATCACAGCTGCCGGTACTTTACCTTAAATTTAGAAGTTTTTTTTTGTTGATTCAGTGATCAGCAGACATGGGAACAAGTCACTAAGTTGCAAGTAACAAGTAAGTCCCAAGTCTTGACAATCAAGTCCCGAGTCAAGTCCCAAATCTTAAACTTCGAGTCCTAGTCAAGTCACCAGATGTAACATCATTTCAATATTTAACACAATTGATGCTGTTGATAGTATATTGTACTACAGTTGATTAGTAGTATATTAAAATGACATTAATTATAAACATTTTAAAAGTTTGTATTATAACAAAAATAACTTGCATATGACAAAGTGCTTTTTTACTTAACAAAAAAAGTGCAAATTGTTCAATAAATCATTTGAAATTAAAAATAATAATAATGCTAACAATAATATCTCTAATAATATGACGCTCTAGATTTTAGGCTGGTGTCAGGTTGTATAGGGCGCTTTGTCAAACATCGGGATGGAGATTTTTGGGGACCTGGCAACCCTGCTGTTGTTGTTTAACACAATTTCACTCTTTAGTAAGTAATCCTGCAAAGTGTGAAAAATGCAAATGAATTTTTTTTTACAAACAATTAAACATAAATGTAATAAAACGATAAAGTGCAAAAGTTTTCATCCTTCACCAACAGTGAAGTGACGTGCTTATGTACAAATCGGGCAGTCTAGACCTCAATCTAGATGAAATTCTGTGGTAAGACCTTAGGAGAGCTGTGTATAAACAAATGCCAACAGAACTCAATGAACTGAAGCAATATTGTAAAAAAGATTGGGCCAAAATCCCTTCAGAACAAAGTGAGAGATTGACGGTCACTTCATGTTACTGCTGCTAAAGATGATTCTTCAAGCTGTTGATTCATAGGGTGTACTTAATTTTTCCCAGACTGTTTCTGCGTTTTGCGTTCAGTCTGTCAGACTGTCTTGTTTATCTCCCGATATTTTTTTACAATTTGTATTCATTTATATACATATAAATGGAAATGAAGATTTAACTTGTTTCAAATTTTTTATTGTCAAAAGTAAAACAGTGCTTGATTTGAACATAATAAATAATGTAACATAAAATTTACAAATATTTTAACATATATTGAAGACCTGTTTAGAACAAACACAACTGCACATTTTACATCCGTTTAGAAAAATACATAAAATAAAAACATTTACTGTGCAATAATTTAATAAAGGTCAAATACTGCTCTATGTCTGTTAGTCAGGACAAGCAGCATACAAGTTACTGGTAAGTAAGTGGTAACATATCTAGCTGTTTTATCTCTGTCCGCACAACAACGTATGAGAGAAAATCTCTGGCTGCACAGACACCTGCGTATTATCATGGATACGCGCACAGGCACAATACACACAAGGAGCTGAATATACTAGAATCTTTTATGAAGTTGATAAGAGTGCTTTACCCTGAATTTAGGCGCAAGAGCCCGAAGTCTGACTGCGCGCTGAGCAGGGGCCTTGCTCCGGCTTGCTCCAGCTTCTGTGAGCACAGACGGGGGCTATAAAGCCTGCTAGCTACTGGCTAGTGGCTCGCAGCTCGCCATGTTCTGATCAGAAATCAACTGATGCAAGCTGGTCACGAGACTCTACGCTGGTACCAGTGGAGAGTCTGCTAAGCACTTCCCCATGTCCCTTTGCCTTATATGAGAAAATTGAGAATTATGCGTCTCCTCTGGGCTGCTGCTCAGTCAACAGACAAGTATGCTGCTTGTGACCTGAACATGACTTTGTCTGCGGGCGCCCTCTGCTGGATTAGTGGCACAATTACATAATGTTCCCAACCCTCCAGGCAAGGGAAATCAAAAGTGTTTTGCTCTGCACCTTACAGCCAAATTTCGGCTGATAGCCGATAGACTTTTAAATGCTATATCGGCAATATATATCGGTCGGGCTCTACTCTTAATGTTTTTTAGCTACTTTGGTAACATGAGTGAAATTTCACAGTGGGTAAGAGTATGTGTAACATGTCAATGTCTGTTCCTCACCTAATGTTTAACGTGTTTACTGACTTTTTTTTAATCAAAAACCTGCCATCCCACATGTGGTACGGGTGTGGGGAAATGATAGACTCTTAATGTGAGCTCATTGAGTGATTTACTTATCAAAATTCATCTCCAGTAGTCCGATTAGGCCACGTTTTAATAGGGTTAAGATTTTAATCCGACAATTGGAGCGTTCACTCGTTTAATAGAAATAAATTTTACATTTTTGTTGTTGACTCTGATTCCAGTTTATTTACTGCCAAATTGACTGATGCATGATGTGTCTGGTTAGATTTTATTTGACTTTTCATACTGTGGGCTAAATAAATATTTGAAAAATGTTATATGAACTAAAATTCCAGTATAAATAGTATTTACACCATTTAAAAGACTTAAAGGAAAGATCAGTAGTACCTTCAGTTATATTAGTCAAATGAAACAAAGTACTTTGTAAGAAGCAGCTAGCTATTTAGCATAATGAGTTTTATTATGCCATAACATGATTACATTTACCAGACTCATTGTTTTGTTTAATCAAATTGTTATAAAAACCTAAACATAAAAGCAATAAATGTGCTATATGTTGAGCAAAAGTTACAAATTCTTATCTTGGGCTGATTTTGAGTCTGCATACTTAAGATGGCTTTGGCAGAGATGCAATGAGTTTCCAGTTAATTAATAATTGTGTCTTTATAGCAGCTCTGCTTTGATTTTGCCTGTTTATGTCAACATGGTGGTACAGAATGTGATAATAGTTACAGCAGTGTATAGTCCCTTTGTTACAATGCTGTAGTGTAATATGCTTAAGTTGGACTATATGATACAGCTGCACCCTTGGAAGTGAGCCAGATGTTGGTGAAATGAGAGAGAGCGAGAGCACAGGAAGCAGCTCGACATGCCATAGGAGTCGTCTTTGAAAACAGGAAGGCAGCTTCCCTGCTTATAGGCTTTTTCCCGTGGCAGGGAGCTGGGGGCAGTGGGCTTTTGGCATTTGCTGGGAAAAGGTGCTTTTCCAGGACTGGAAGTGACCATATATGGGTGTACAGGCTAGCGGAACTGCCACTCACTGGGAGTTATTAAAGGAAAAAACAAATCATAATGGTTGTGTTGGTCACACAGGTGGATGAAATAATTTAGTGCCACAAGTAATCACAAGTGCTTAAAGACTTTCACAATTTTTATAAGTTGCTGAAGTGTAGGGCTGTGCATTGGCAACACACAGGAGATAGTACATCATACAGGGTTTATATATATATATATAAAATGAGACACGCTACCGGTCAAAAGGTTTTGAGTGGTTCTGTTGTATGCCTTGTTGGTCAGGGGTTCATCCTACAACAGGATAATGACCCAAAACACAAGCCCAAGCTCTGCCAGAACTACTTCAGAAAAAAGCACAAGATGGTCAGCTTGAAAACATGGAGTGGCAGCACAGTCTCCAGACTTAAACCTCATCCAGCTAATTTGGGATGAAGTGAAAAGCAAAGCAAATCTACAAGTGCCAGCATTTATGTGAACGTCTGCAGCAGATTTGTGAAGAACTGTCTGAAGAATATTTGATGTCTATTGTAGAAAGAATGTCACGAGTGTGTTCAGCTGTTATATCTGACAAAGGAGCTACTTTGTGTCCAAAGTTTAGATACATTTTGGTCTATAAATTGCTTCCATGAGTTCCTATTTAACTCCTATGCGTTTATTTCAGAGTGCGATGAGACAAACTCAATCATTTTACATACAAAACTGGAAAAATTGGGGTGTTCTAAAACTTTTGACCGGTAGTGTATATTGCAATACAGTGAACAAGGAGATATTTTGAATATGTTAAATAATGCTAGGAAAACTGACAGAACTGTACCTGATTTTGCTTGTTAATGGAACAGTCTAATGGCTGAAGATACAATACTGCTATATAGTGGTAGGGGATCACAATCAAAAAAATAAAAAACATCTGCCCCAGATCTTTACATGTAAACTATCGATTAAAAATCAATATAGTATCAAAAAACAATGTTGCATTACTCAAGGTCATCAATATCATCTTACTCCCCTACTGCACTGTAGTGTTAAATAAGAAAGGGAAAAAGTAATATTAAACATACAAAACAATAAACAGTAATAAATGACTTCTAAATGAATAATATAATGAACTAACGTCAGCCAGTTACAGCAGTCTATGCAGTGACTAATATTCCAAATAGTGGAATATTATGGACATTATGTTCATAAATTAATTGAAAAAAGCAAACAATCACATATTTTATATTCATTATGTGTAAAGTGACACATTTCAGGCCACATTTAATGTTGATACTATTTGAATAGTAATTGACTCAAACTCCAAAAGAAATATTCTAATAATGTCAGACACCAAACTGATCAACATCAAATCAAATGTTTGAAATGTCACTTAACATGAAATGAATTTAAAATCCCTGTTTACATTTCACCTCATTCACATTGTTTAGTGTGGCATTGTACTTGTGTACAGATTGTCTTCTAAAGGTACTGATGATGCCCATGGTTATACAAAATGACATCATGATAGCTATTTTGTAAGCATGTTGGACTCTAAAATCAAAGGTTATTGGGCTTTTTTGTCTCTAATAGCCAGCTCAGAGCTGCTCTTGAAAGCCAGTAATGGAGAATGGTCTCTGTTTCATGCTTGTTATAACTAGCAGCTGCAGGCCTCTTTAGTATGAATGGTTTATAGTAAATGTAATAAAGAGTTAACAGATCTGAGTGTTGAGTGACTCCTTCACTGCTCTGGGCACAGTGACCCCTGCTGGTTTCCCACATGGAGGAATTGGGGGGTTTCATTCAGTAATCTGTTCCGCACTCTAGCAGGGCTGGTAAAAATATGATTTGCATCTCCCCCTCCCCTCCCACACCGGCAAGCTGTCTCAACTCGAAGAGTCGGGGACACACACAGGCACACAGTTACACACTAACACACACCTACTTCACACTTTTTCATAAGCCCGCATTTGATTTCCTTTTCACACGTGTGTCAGCGTTAGAGCTTGTGTGATTAATGCGGAGGGCAAGACATGAGGCCCTGCTCTCAAAGCCTGCTGAGATGCCTTCAGGACAACGTCTCTATTGGAGTGAAACCTATAATGCCTAGGCTACACTACACGATGTTAGCCGAGTCTTCCAGTTGGGACCAGTTTTTTCGTTGATGGCTCTGCTCTGAGGCGAGTCAGGAATGACTTGGGGCTCACTCAGTCGTGTAGTGTGAACTCCTGAAAGACGCTTGCTGAGCCATCGCTGACTAATGGCCGACCAGTCACAGACGCCCGGAAGATATTTGACATGTTGAATATCTGAGATCCAGTCGGTGACCGTCAACAGCAGTAACTACCTATAACCAATGTGATCATGTACAGAAAGAACCATGTGTATGCAATCTCTGTTCTGCACTGCAGAAAAAATGTGATTAGTTATATCTGTGATCAGTGTAATGGACAGATGAAATGAAGCTGGTGACAGTATGTATGTAATATTGTTAGTTTATTAGTGTTTATTTTGACAAGGGAAAAACTATGAAAATAGGCAGTTCCGGTTTGAAGGCACACTGCGATGGAAAATTGTGTAGTTCATGACCTCGTGTCGCAGACCAGTCATGTAGTGTGAAAGACACAACAACTGAAAGACTCACAATTACAGCTCAATCAGACGTGTAGTGTGAACGGCACAATGACCGATAATTTATGTAGTGTGAACCTGGCATATACCGGTGTTTGATTAACCCAAGAACTCAGAAAAGACCTCCCACTATTCCACAATTCTTTTTCTGTCTTTCTTTTTCTTTCTTTCTTTATCCTTTCAGCTCATCTTGTTCTTCAACATGAAAGGGGCACAGAGAAAGTGAATTAGGAAGAGATATGAAGACAAAAACAGAGCAGAGGAGAATTAAACAAAAAAATGAAGGATATAGAATGAATATTGGCCATATTTTTACAGTTAGTTTTATAAAATAAATGATGCGCTTCAGGTGAAGGCATTTGTGTTGTGGCATAATTTTGCATGTATCAACTGCTATATAGCAAATACCTCATACTTCCCACACAGTCATATCAGAATATTATGATCACATACCTAATAGTGGAAATAACGACCTTTGGCTCAAAGTGTTCACGAACTCTTTCCTCGTTGCTCCATTATACAGCTTAACTTGTCCACTCTGATGCATTGATTGCTCTGTGTTTACATTTGGGTGCTAAAGTCCACAATGCGAAGAAAGTAGCTGAATTTGCAGGCGTATGAAAGCACATGGTCGTACGGGTCTACCGGCAGTGACAAAAATCCTAGTCTACAGGACATTCTCATCAGAATTGTGGCTGAATAATGAAATTGATGAACAGGGACTGTGGCAGGTTTCACAGCTTTGAATTAAAATCAAGTCCAGGCAAGAATTGCTTCTTGAAATCTATGCTGGTCATCAGCTTCTGAAAGAACACTCCCCAGGGAACTACAAACCATGTACATATTTGGCAGAGTTTCATGCAAAAGACCTTTAGCCTTCTGTGCTGTTGGCCACAGTTCTGAGGAGAATGTCCTGTAGACTGGGATGTTTACCACTGCTGGTAGACTTGTCTGACTACGCTTCCATGCACCTGCAAATTCAGCTACTTCCTTCACACTCTGACCTTTAACACCCAAATACAATCACTCCTTTTAGCCAGTCATTAACATCTGTATTGTGACCCATTTTCCACATGTCCAGTGAGACATTATCTGCACTGTACCACCTCTTTTAAGTGACATTTGTGAATGTAACTGTGTTGTAGTTCTTGACAAAGGTTTGCTGAAGTAATTTCTTGCCCATGTGGTTGTCAGCCTTTGAGGAAATGACTGTTCTTGACGCAGTGCTGTCTGAGGAATCCGATATCACGGGTGTTCAGGCATGTGCCCTTGTTCTGTACACACTGAAATTCCTCCAGATTCCTGTAATTGTTTAATGATATGCAGTGTAGAGGGAAAAATATGCAAAATTTTCAGCCTTCTTTGTGGAACATTGTCATGCATTTCAATACTTTTCTCCTGCATTTGTTGATAATCTGGAGATCCTTTGCCAGTGTTTGCTCCTCAAAGACATTTTTTGTGGATACAGCTGTTGTACGAAAACATGTTGACTGTTGACTTCATCTGTTGGATTTCAACAGTGAATCAAAATGACCTCACACTGAAGAAACATCAGGTCATAAAGTAAGTGAGCTAAAGAATTGTTGAAAATGATGCTGTGGCATAACCTGAAGAAGGCTGTGCACTCGCAGCATCTCATAATATTGATGAGCTGAAAGACATTTGCAGACACATAGTCCATAGTTCCTCCTCACTGTTGTGCAAATCTTATTTGTGTGTGCTCAATTACAGACATGATCAAGTGTTTATTAGTTTACTTAGACTGTGTCTGTCTATAGTGGTGACTGAGATCAAATCACATTTGACTAATCAGAGAAGAAATACAGGTCAATCTGAAGGGTTCACTTAGTTTTTCTTGCAGACTTAGAGTGTGAAAGTGTAAAGACAAAGACGGAAGAAAACGGAAAAATGGAGATCAGAGAATCTTGGAGAGAAACGGGTCACGTTGACTGAGAAAATGGTGTTTGAAAAAGTAAACAATGAAACGAAACACCAGGTCAGTGAGAGCAGAACTGCACACTAAGCCTTTAGAACACTATCCTTTTGTGGCAGTCATTGTAAAGAAGATACCATGGATCTTTTGTTGGTGAAGGTGCTGTCTACCCAGTCCCCCTTACATAAGAGAGCTTTTAGGAATCAGTGGAGCATTGTATTTCAGATCTACACCAGGTCCTTTCTCTTCCAAGACTCAGTGGTATTAAATGTGTAAATACACCTTCAGCATGATTTGATTTAGTATGAGGTAGATGGCCAAATGTACTTACAAGCACAGGCACAGTGCAAAATCTGAAATGAACACAAAGGCTGCAAAAATGAATGCAAAAACCAGCCACGATGACGTCATGTCTAGAGACCATCATAAAATCCACAAATGTTGCTTCTCCAGATATTCAGTCTTCAACTGTAGAAGGTGGGGTAGGACAGTGTCGCTGGGTTTTAGTTCAGTTTCAGTGTTTTGCACAAGTTGTTGACCGTGAGGTTAAAGACTTCAGTACAGCCGTTTACTCTCCACCAGAAGTTTAGCCCAAACATAGACCACTGAAGTTGCGCATCATTCTATACCACTGTTAGCTCTGTGCTACAAGCAGCTAACGGTCAAGAAATGTTGCATGAAACATTTAATTATGTCAAATATTAACACTACTATATATTATCAACACCAACTACTCACACTGTAGACTGCTACAGCTAAAGTTCTTACATTTGGTAAGATGCTGGTTTGTTTTGGGTATTTTGGTGAGTCTGCCTGTATGATGCTCAATTCAGTGCTCTCAACTTGCATGTGGCAACAATCAGATTTCAGCTTTATAGTTCAGAGGATCCAATGTTGGATAACTGTACATTGAGCATTGAGCAGAGTGTATTGGAGGATTTTTGCCTATGATGGAGGGCCGCTATCAATGCAACCTGGGCTTCCATACCACCTCAACAGTGCCACAGGCTGATCACCTCCATGCCACACCACAATGATGCAGTAAATCATGTAACAGGAGCCCCGACCAAGTACTTAGTACATATACTGTAAATACTTTTTCAGTAGAACAACATTTATGTATTAAACATCATTTTTGTAACTGAATTACTGAAATAAATGAACTTTTCTATGACGTTCTAATTTTTTTAGATACACGTGTATAATATGTAGATGTGTGTATATAAGCTCCCTGAACAAAAATTTGTCACATTGCATGTGCGGTGCTAAATTTAGGAGGTAGTGACAGGATTCATAGATTAAGATGAGTGCAGTAGTACAGTGAAATTTATTGTTTAATGTGTGGAAAATTGGGCAAGAAGGACTGATTGTATTTGGGAGTGTCAAAGATCCTAGTGTGAAGGAAGTAACTGAATTTGCAGGGATGTTGAAGCATACAGTTATACATGTTTACTAGCAATGGCAAAAAACACATCTATAGTGCCTGTAGTATTCTTTCAGAAATAATTTGTGAAGGACCTGTGTTCACTTCTACAAACTATTCCTGGAAGTGAAGCGATTTTCATTCACAAGCCATGAAACCTGCTGCCGTTTCATCTTTTGATCCCACTTCTGTTGAGATGGTAGACCTGTATGACAGTACACTTAAATACACCTGCAAATCTGTTCACATCACATTCCAAAACAATGCAGTTAACCCTGTCTGCTCTCCCACCAGCGACATTCAAGAAATTCTGCAAGAACACTTATTAAACTGAGATTTTATCCTAGAAGCCAAACATACCCAGGACACCTACAGGGTGTACTGTTCACATATATATATATAGAATCTTGAAATTTGATATATATATAATCTTGAAACTAAATATATTTTAGAATCTTGAGATGAGCTTAAATAAGCAGAGACATGTCTGTGAGAGGCTCAGAACATGTGCATATTTCCCTCCATTAAATGTGCTCTCATTGATATGATAATTATACACTTTTATTACTTATTTTGTACTGTAAATTAAAAAAGTCTTGAACGAGTGATATTTTTTCAAACAGAAAACAATATTCAACAACAGCATGTATGAGAAAAACTGACCCATTTATTATTAC
>BRDA01064530.1:0-15448 GCA_036984385.1 Crenuchus spilurus
TTTATAAGGGATTTTTTATCGGTCATTAATAATATGGTAACATTAGTGTTTATTAATTCTTTTATAACAGTTTTATATCCCAGTCAAGAACATTTAATTGTAACAATTAGCAAAAAAAAGGAACTCTCTCACTCTGTCTCTCTCTCTCTCTCTCTGTCTCTCTCTCCTTTTCACGCTGTACTTCCTTATGTCGTTATGTTCTCCTCGTTCGTATTGTTGCATTCAATCTTCCAACACCCACTTTTCTTGCTGTTTTTTGGCGGCCGTGGTAATTTTTAAAAGTAGCCCAAAAACGCAGCCTGCCACGCTTGAATTTTCACCCGCGACTGAATTTTCAAACAAGCCCAATTTGGGGTGAAAACTACGAACCTGGCAACCCTGCATACGGTGAGCGCTACTGCTTGATGGAGACGAGCGGTTTGAGTGATACCAAATTTTTGTGGGGAAAGGAAGGGTTACATTACCAAATGATTAGACATGCTAGTATTTTACCCAAAATTGATCATGAATAAAGAAAATTAACAAGTTATTTATGAAATATGTTTTAGTAAATTGAAATTGTGACTTTATTGGGGGGGTTATAGTGATTGGATCAGATTATTGGGGGGGTCATAACCCCCCTATCCCCCCCGCAAATTACGCTCATGCCTACAGATGATCATTCTTTAGTTTACACATACAAATAACAATGCTATTCATTTTATTTTACTAACAAAGGTTAACAGATGCTAATAAAACTGTTTTCGCTGTAGTAACAAAAAATCTTTTCACAATATGCCCCCATAAAGTTTTTAAATGTCTGATTGTAGCAATTATCTGCACATTTGAACTCATCTGATTAGTTAATAGGTTACAATTAGGCCCCATTCATAATCTAATTAACCCCACCTCCATGACTGAAGCAAAATGTCTTCAGATGAAGCCTAGCAGTGTTAACACAGAGACAAAAGCACTTCTCAGATCGCTAGAATGAACAGACAGGAACATCAGTGTTTAGACAGAACGAGAAGATGTGTGTAAAACAGTATTACTGAGGGAACTCCAGAACAATCCTGCTGCTCCACTGCACTGTACATCTATCTACAAACATCGAGACCGCAGTGACATTGCTTTAGAGCCAAAGACAATGACGGAGAGGAGGGGTGCAGCCTCTCTCTCTCCCTCTCTCTCTCTTTCTGAGGACGTGAATTAAATGTCATTTAAAATCTAACTAGTCCTTTATCACTCTGGGGAAAAGGCAGAGCCATGTTATATTTAGTCATTTCATTTCTTCTGATTAAATATGAATTACTATGAAATTTTTCTCATCATCTAACACAGCAGAATACGCCAACAGCTTTTTAATACACTATATAAGCACAAACTTCAGCTCTAAGAGTTTAATTCGCCTCTCTAATCCAATCACATCAACCTTATTTCTCTTATCACAGATTCCCATTTTGAATTAAATGAGCTCATTAGTTTTAATCAAAGGCAGAGAGATCAAAACTTACACTTAAATGCTTTAGATCAGAGCTGTCAGTCAAGCGTAGAGTTCTATTTTACTAAAACACAAGATCAGAAGCCCTTAGAACTCTGCATTTTCATTAGACATGAGGCAGGCTTAAAGACACGGCATTCTTTTTTTTTTTTTACACTGTGTGAAACAGCGAGGTCATTTACAGCATGCCCTCTACCAACTCTCACTGCAGGTTACGCCTGGAATATGAATTATAATGCTGAAATATTTTTTGCAAAACAGACTCATATGTTCAATTTCAACAAAACAGTGCAGGAGTGGTGGTCTGTAGTGGTTTCTGTGAAGTCTAAGGCTTTACATAGCAAATATACACGCGAAAGATATATAAACCACGGCTGCTAGGAGAGAATATAACGGCTGTTCCATCAGTTAATAAGTCTAAACAGATGACTGTTACAGCGACATCTCTCAAAGTTGAAATAAAATCATACCATGAGATGAATTTTGTATTGATCTACAGGAACTGTAATGTTGCTTTGCACACAGTTTGCCATAAAGCTGCTGTTACAGAGCTCACAGCAGAAGAAGAGAAGCTCCTGCAGCTCTATAAGTGATAGAAAATGTGCTGCATCATCATTACGGACATGATCCCTGGAATTAAGAGAATGTGCTGTGTGTGGTGTCCCCATAGAGAGCTCAGATTAACTGCACAGCACCATAAACACCTGTACATGTTTGTGTGCACCACAGAAAATGATAATCGGGCAAGTAAAATAACCTAAAATCTTGACTAAATACATAATCTCTCATTTTAGAATTTTTTTTAACATTAGTTACTTGTTTTAAGAAATGTTTTCTCTAAATTGAAGGATACATCTATTATGTAATTTAATAAATTAAACGGAGAAATGAGAAAATGTTAGAACTGAGACTATGTTTAAGATTCACTTTTGCGGTGAGTTCTTGCTATAATAGACATACCTTTGGTACACTAAATAGCCTTTCAGTGAAGGGCTCTTTAAAGAAAATATAAATGGCAAAATATAAAGCAGGACTTCAGTGCATTTTTCAGTGTATTCTGTTCAGTTTAAGTGTCCTCTAATGTCTACATAGAAGGTACATAACTTAAAACTGTAAAAAATGCCCAGAATTGGTTTGTCTTTTTAAATTTTTTGTCAATTTTCTCCCTTTCCCAATGTGGTCGCCAATTAACACAACCCATTAGTGGATCTCTCCATCACTTTGCACTGTCCCTGACTCTGGGAGGGTGAAGACATGCACACGCATCCTCTGTTGCGTGTGATAAAGTCACCGCCTCTTTTCGAAATATCGCTTGATACACCGTCCGTGGGGAACCAACACGCTCAAAGGAAAGTGCAGGGTCTCTAGTTTCAAATGGACCAATCAGTAGCCCGAGCCCGAGCCAGCGGACATTGCAATGTGTGAGTGATAGGGAGAGAGAGCGCCATCTACCCACCCAGAGAGAGCACTGCCAATTTTGCTCTCTTGGGCCCCGGCTGTTGATGGCAAACAGCATGACCGGGATTCGAACTCACAATCCTCTGGATCGTCATAGAGTCAGCGCCTTAGCCTGCTGAGACACTCAGGGCCCTGGTTTGTCTTTTTAAAACCCTACGTTTTTGCCTCTTCTTGAAACAAGCCATTTTGCCTTTTATGGTGACCTCATGATTATTTTAACGAGCTGTGCTCTGATTTGCTGTTTATAACTTGTAGCTACACTCACACTGTAATGATAGAAAACAGGTGGGAAATTAAACTAGTGACCATGCAGCTGTTGTATGGAAGTCTGGAGCCATGAGTTAGGATTATGACATACTAGTCTAGTGTTTAGGAGTCAGGTTGTGGGCTGTTCAGCTTATGAGGGATATAATTAATATATATATATATATATATATAGATATAGATATAGAGATAGAAGGATTTAAGATTAATTAAATAAATAATTAAAAAATAAATAAATTGTATACCAATTAAAGTTAGAACTTTTAGAACCATGCATCCAATTCAACAACTAATTACAACCCTAGAATTGGTAGAGTTTAGAGTACATATGTATGCACTGTACCTGTAGACTGATTACTGTTCAGTATATAATGCCATAATCTGCTCATGCACACCTCATGAGGTCTTACTCCTGCCAATTTAATACAAAATGAAAAGCTTAAAATGGCTAAATTCTTCAGACACCTTTATGCAAGGTTTAACTAAGATCTCCTACAAGAAATCTATTCCCCATATAAAATGGACAATATCTGAGATGACATTTTAAAGGAGAAACATCATCTGTGTGAAAGCGTAGCAATTTATGATCCAGAAGGCTCTGAAATTAATTTTCTTGATGAAACCTTTGGGAATAGACGTCTCTGGGAGTAAATGATGAGATTTTAAAAGTATTACTCTCTATGCAGTGAGTGTTGACCATCAATAAAAGCTTGGCAGGCCACAAGCTCCGCTCTGTCCCTCGCTCTCCCTCTGATAGTGTAACTCTTACACACAGCACTGCACTCGGTCAACACACACACTGCCTGCTCTGCCTTATGACTTATAGGCCCTAAGAAAGCTTGTCTACTCCAGATAATATTCCTCAATTTACATTTATATAAATATTAACACCAATTCAGCAAGTCGGTTCTTTAACACATGGATAAATCATGACTGTGGGCCATAGCACTAACACACATGCTGGATTTCCTGCCATCTTATGCTAAAGGAAGTGTGTGTTCTGGCCAGTCTGATGAATGAGGGCATGGCTGTGTAAATTAGTAATGATGTATAATGCACACAGCTCTGTGCTAATTGCCAGGCAGTGCTGGCTCTGAACTGTGAGCTATGAGGATTTTTATGCAGCACATAGTGACGAAGACCACTGAATTATAGGCACTTTTGAAAGGAGGGAAAAAAAAACAAAACAAAACAGAAAGGCCCCTGGCCCAGGGATCCTTTAACATGAAACAAAATACTCTGTACATTAAGCAAATTTAATACATGTGCATGTTTATACATGTGTACATTGGATGGTAATGTATACTCACTACCAACATATTTACTGCTTTCTTGGCACAAGTTCATATGTCAGATGAAGTATAGAGAATATACACATTTTTTAAATAAATCTGGTGCTCTTTGGAGACTCTATACACACACACACACACACACACACACACACACACACACACACACACACATAAACAAACCCCTCAGCAGACTCCCAAGAGACCCCTCTGTAGCCGTTGTATCTTTAGGTATGTGTGTAATGTGCCTGTTTCCATAGCAACCACACTTTGACATCCAGTACTATGTGGCGGACATGTACTCACACAATGTCACAGTATAGCGCCGCTAAAGAGGCGCAGCATAAACACTCGAGCAAAAACTCCAGAGCCCTGCAGAAGCTCCTGCATGTGAGCGGACTGTACAACAGTGTCTGTATTCAGTCTGTTAGAAATATCTGAATTAAAGATTTGTGGCCATCCGTATAAAACATCTTATTGACGTGATCTCACTTTTTCATATACGTTTTAATACTTATTAGAATATTAGAATTAGCCCCGCCCCATTCTGAGTATGACTCGAGAACTACGACCCATCGTTTTTGAACTGCTGCACACAGCCTCAGAGGACGGAAGAGCTAAGTTAAGTTTATTTTTGACAGTAATGTCCCAGCTACAGTTGGCAGAAACCTGTAGCATGTTAAAGACTTTGCGTCTGAGTGATTTTTTAAAACTGGGTCAGTATAAAACAATTCCTAAAAGAGGAACATCAACATGTCAAAACACACACTGCTCTGTGTAGATACCTTGATGTGTGCTGCTGATTTTATAGAGTTAAACAGTAAGGTTATAGGCATCATCAACTTAAAGCAGTGCTGTGCAGAACAATCACCGCCTGGCTCGGTAAGGTACAAACTGTTGCAAGTTGTTTCAACACCACTATGGTCTGATTTGGAGGTGTTTTCCTCTCCTGTGAAAGTGGAGATCATGGTGAGGAGCTGACTCCAAAAGAATAGATTCAGTAGGTCTGTCTCAATACCTAGTGACTAGTAACTAGAGCAGGGGTCGGCAACCTTTAACTCTCAAAGAGCCATTTGGACCTGGTTCCACGGAAAAGAAAACACCGGGAGCCACAAATACTTTTTGACATCTAAAATGAAAATAACACTGTATATAATGTTTTTTTTTTTGTGCTCGAACATAAATGTAATTATTATTATTATTAATTAATAAATATCAACAAATTATGATTTATATTTTATTAATAATTACTAGTTAGTATTAATAATATACTAATAATAACTATTAAACATTATGAATAATAAAATAACTAATATTAATCATTAATAAAATATAAATACGTTATTACATATTATAAAATATAAATAAAATGTTAAAAGCACGCAGCATAAAATTATCACCCAATTTACACTTATGTTTGGACTGTATGATCAACAGACCTCATTTACATAAAATTATACCTCATTTTTGAGTAAAAACAAGCAGAAATTCTGAATTATTTTGACAATAGTTACACTTAGAGGCATGTAAATTGATTGCTTATCACAGACTGGTAGCCTCACACACAGATTCAAATGTTAATGTTTTAATATGAAACCTCTGATAGTAAAATACGTCTAGCTGACGTGACACAGGCAGAACAAATGTCCAACATGTTAAGAACTTACAGTGGAAGGTGAACATGGACTGCTGGCCAACTTGCAAAACACAGGATTACAAGTCCAGACGCTGTTTGATGGAGTGACAGTGAGGACGGCCAATCACATGTTAGCAAGAAACGGGAGAGCCAATCAAAGAGCTTATTTGCAGTCTAAAGAGAAAGAGGCTTCAGACTAAACGGCTTGGTTTTCCGCTGGGTCCTAGTGCTCGCCCGACTCGATTTAATTTCGTGTAACATTGTTTTTTGAAAGTAAAAACTGCAGGGGACCAAAACTGCCTTTTGAAAAGTCCCCCCCCCCCTCCAAATTACATCTGGGCATGCGGAGCCACAGCATAAGGATGAAAGGAGCCACGGGTTGCCAACCCCTGAACTAGACAATAGACTGTCTACGTAGACAGCTGTCCAAGTAGTCAGTATTCTAACAGTCATCCACCCTAAAAATATATGAGATGCTCTATATAAGACAGCGATGACATCACTTCTTCCCGCCCTCTGCACATGACTGGCATTTACGTGCCTCAGTATACTGCCACCATAGATCTGCTCTTGTTTTTACTACCACAGTTAAATGCAAGAATAACTTGCATTTAAAAATCAAATAGCTGCTGGCCCTGCTGCTGCGTTTGCGTCCACTGTACCGTGTTGCATTGTGGGATTGCCTTTACGACTGAGGAAGTATTCGATGCTCTCTCAATATTTCAGTCAAAGTAAGGTATCTCTGTAGGCAGCATTTTGAGGTATCTAAGAATTGAGACAGACGTCTTCTCGGGGGCATATTGTGATGTAAAATGCTGTCTGTGTAGAGAGCTCACTATGTTTTGAGACAGACCTTTTGATTCCAAGTTGCCTGAGACTCAGAGTCAAGGCATGTGGTGTCATCGTTCATCAACTCTGAGGGTTGAAGTGGATCCTATTCTGTTGACTGTGTGTCTTTATCTGTGTTGGATGTATATGAGTCGAGGGTTGGCTCCAGAAAACATGGAGTTGTGCATCACTGTGCGAGAGACTGTCTGATCATCACACAGCTTAATTCTCATTGGCTAGAATCTCCTCTGTTGACCTTGTGTGTGAGAGGGGGTGACTTTAAGGGAACTGACAACTTGTCACAAAAAAAGATAAAATGCATATTAAGCCAACACTTAGACATTCCATGACAACAAAAAGGATGTCTCACTAATACTGCAGGATGATTTACACATGTAAACCACTTGTCTAATTAAAACGAGAGCTCAGTTTTATGTCAATGTGAGCTCAGAAGCCGACTTTGCTGAGAGCGAAGCTTGAAAAGAGCTTTTTCAATAGCGGTGAAGATCTCATGGAAAACAGACAGCCCCCTGAGTCAGCATGCCAAGGTGTAATTGCAGCCTCAGATGAAGCCATGCATTTGCTGCTAAACGCTAGCATGAAGCGCTGCTGATAACCATAAACACGGGATATCAATTAGCTGCTGTTAACACTGCTTTAATTAGTCCCTCATCTGGAAAAGTAAAGCAATAATCAAATTTGGGGTTGTAAATGAATTTGAAAGCGCTCTAATTGAAGCACTCTTTTCTTCTCAAATTGAGGCGTACACAGTTAGATTTATTTGTTGCTCATTTTACATTAGTCTACAAGAGTCAGTCAAAATGGTTTCGGGGTCATGTTTACTGGAGTTAATGGCCTCCTGAATGTTTACCAATTTGAAAGCAAGAGCCAGAACTTGAGGGTTTATTTTGTCTTCAGCGGACGCGGAGATGTTTTTTGGAACCCAGGAGGGATCACACTGCCTCAGAGCGCTCCTACAAACACTGTAACATTAACACTGAATTACAGTCTGTCGAACACGACAGCAGATATCTATTATCCTAAAGCAGGGAGAAAGTGCACGCGCAGCAATCTTCAGAGAGATCAGTCACATTACAGTTTGATGTTATTATGACAGCCAGCGGCAAGGCAAACTTGTGCGCTGACAACGTTATTGACACAGACATAGTGAACGCTCTCTCTGGCTTGTCACCCACCATAAAGCCTTGATGGGAGCAGAAGAAAAAAGGTGAGTATCAATCAAAAGCTGAGCTCTGGCTACCACTGTCCCTCTGCTTGGATTAGTTCAGGAATGAGATCAGTGCATCTACATCTATAGGCTTGCATTGATGTCTCATCAGACTGACTGTATAGGGCCATCGAGTGAGCCACAGGGATTCATGGGTCATTAGTGAGGATCATACTCTCCCTCTTGTAGGACATTCTGGTCCTTAAAGGCCTTGTCTGAATGCTCTGTGAGAAGCCAGGCCAGTCAGCGACCACTGCACTGAGGCTTTTAAAGGGATGGACTTAGAGCACCACTGGCCAGATAACCCTTTGGCCCGGCCACATCTTCATCCTGTCCTGCTCTAAAGCTACAGCGGGACTGCTTGACTCATCCATTATTAATATGGTAATAGGGGTGTGCCAGTGACAAGCTGGGCAGTTTTTATCAGTGCAGGGGTCATCAGCGTCCCTGAGTGCTGAAGACAGTTTGGTCAGCCTCTCCAGAGTCCAGTGAACAGCCTTTTCATTTGGCTATAAGACCATGGTTGTTATGGCATCCCACACAATAGCAGATGATGCTTATATGCAGAGTGGCAACAATACACCCATAATTCAGCTTTATTCATGATTCTGTTTTCAATATTTTTATTTTATTTTAAGCCTTTAACATTCTGCTCAACCATTTGGTAGAGCATTTTTTTTTTATTTCTTGTATTAAAGATGTTGAATTTAACACAATGTGATTGTGCCATCTCTACCAATCGGTAGAGGTGTGGTAGGCTAAAATCTTCCCCCAGAGGTCAATAGAAATGCAGCATTTTCTTGTCTGAATGCAAATCAGCAGTGTTTTGTAGCACAGATTAAATTAAAAAAGGCATCAGCGCAGAATCTTAAAGAACAACCAGTTAAAAGTTTCTTTAGAGCTTTTAAAGTCTTGGTTCATGTCAAAGTTACTTCCTTTGCCTGTTTGGGAGCTTCTCTATGCCACTGTTACCTTTGTGTTGCTCCTAATAGTGTGTTCTTAGAATTCTCGACTTTGAAGTATAATGTATGAACAACTGGGGTATGTTATGTCAATTGGGATCTTTGGACTGGACTGCATTAGATGGCACAGTTAACAGAAAACAGCTGACATTGCCACAAAACACTGCATTGCAAAATACTGTCCAAAGTGTTGTTACACCACTGCATATGTGCATGTGCAGCAGCTGAATTTAGTCATGCAGTAAGCATGTATGTGTGTGCTGTGAGAGTTGAAGTACCTTACAGAGTGTCTGCGAGGCAGACAGTGGCTGGATTTGAGCTGAGCAGGTGGACCGGATGCAGCAGTAATAATACTTGTCACAGCGATGCTTCCACGCTAAACTAATGAGCATTCAACCCAGGGGAGCAGCTGCCATGCCACTGCACCCAGTACACTAATACAGCCTGGATCATAGCTGCAGTTACACATCTGCTTCAACTCGTAACATCAGCTTTACACTCGTTTCGGTTGAAATTATTATTAAAGGTCCAAGCACTTGTACTGGGACCATGTTAGGAGGAGGCTGTGCAAACAAAATTTGGTTGAAAGATGCAGGATCCTTCTCTCTAATCAGAGCGACTCTAGTCATCCTGACTGAGGAACTATAATGCTTATATCTCCCAAACTGCAAAACTGGGATTTCTCCAGATTGCCTGCTTTATTGCCCAGGGAAGTATAGATTTTAAGCTAACATGCTTAATATGCAAAAATCCACTTTTAATTTAGTCTTAGAATACTCTTCTATTAGACAAAGCCACACTACCGTACTAAGGACTGGTCTAAACAGACGAAATGAGTAATATTTAGTGAATGCAGTGAGGCTTATAGTTTTTCTGCCACTGCACTTGACTCTAAATTTTATAAAATTTGTCCACTAGGAGGTGCTATAATGAATACATGCCAATAACAATACAGCAGGTGAAGTTATATAAATGTTATGCTATAGTGGAGCACATCTTAAAATGTTATACATTTATATTTTAGCTCTTTATTTTTGGATCCATTTTTTCTAGCATTATAGACAACAGATTACTACATTACAGACATGCTACACTGCTATTAAAAACAAAGCCTAGTTTTATTTAATATGCTTGACTTACTGTATATACACACATGTACATGAGATTATATTGATGTGAAAACATGATGATTTTAACATAATTGTGCTGGGTCGCTGCTTCTCAGCTTACTTATTAAACAGTTATAAGCTAACGATACAAGAGGAATAATTATTGATTTATTCTTGTAACGGAGATAAAAAGCAGACTATGAAACGGAAGCACTGCAGTCCGAACTTATCCAGAAAATAAATAATGTACTTTAGACAGCTTTCACCTACCGGAGTGATGGAGAGAGTCTCTCTATGAGCAGAAAAGGTCATACAGCTACATAAAGAGAAAAAAAAAAGAGATTGAAGTGCAACATGGAAATGCACTTATAAATCAAGTGCTTCTAATGGCATTCTAATTTAGGAGAGAGCCCTCAAAGCAGGTTGATAGAATTTGGCGTGTCATTTTAGTCTTCCCCTCCACCCCTCAAAGACGTTTTCCTTAATCAAGTTGCAAGAAAGAGAGGCAAAGGTAGAAAAGAGGGATGGAGAGAGACGGAGAGAGAGAAATATAAGAAAAGACAGTGAGGTGAATGTGCTCGAGTGTGTGTGTGTGTAAGAGAGAGAGAGAGAGAGAAAATGAGTGAGCGAGCATACCCTACAGTGGGGTTTCAGAGAGGTTGCAGCTGGCTGCTTTACTCTGAAATGTTCAAGCATGACTGACCCATTTCATCAGGTCTGTCAAAGCCTTGCACTGATACATGTTGACAACATTTAATCTTAAAAATTGAAAGAAATGAATTAATATGCAAATTCCATCAGCTTTGTAATAAAAATGTCCTTGACAAAACAGAGAACAGCACCCCAGAGGAGCAGTGTGAATTATCCCAGCTCCGCTGTTCCTCAAGTCAGTCTGAGGTACACAAGTCCACCAGGAAATCAGCGCGGATCTGACTTGGAAATAATTATGATGGAGGAACAAAACACTAGCAGGTTGAATAAATGGAACAACATGGGAAAAGGCCTGGTCCTCTTTGTTATTCACTTTGAATTAATAGGATTAGTTTGAGATCCATATACACCTAAAATCAACACCTTCCTATCAGTGCGCACAGAGAGTGAGAAGGCAGGAGGTGGGGGTAAAGAAAGTGTGTGCATCAGTGTGTATTGCGTGCATGCCATTACAAATTCAAGCGTAGTGGGACACTACAGGGAAAAGCAGAGAGGTTTTCTCATTCTTCACGAGACGGAGCAATTCTGCAGGGACGGAATCTTACAAGACAAAGATTACCCATACAAAAGGAGCAGGTGGCTACAACCAGCTCTCCGGTGGAATTAGCTGAACTATGGGGCCTAATTATGTGTGGAAAGAGTGCGGTGAGGAGAGAAACTTCACTGTTTGAAGGACAAATGATTAATTAAAAAGAACAGCTCACCTCCGTTTTGATCTTTGGACAAAACAGGGCACTTCAAATTCCCACTAGAACACTACCTCAGACCAGCACACTAATAACAGTCACATAGCATATATGATGACCACGAGCTAATGACTTGATCCAGCTATAGGAGCAGAAACAGGAAAAACAATACCTGCTGCCCATCTGCGCTCTTTTAAACCAGGCCAATTAACATCAGAAAATGTGCTTTAAATGCAGTTACTGTGTAATCTTTTATTCTTCTTCTGTATATAGTGTCAATGGTGAAACAAACAACATTACAGGAGAAGAATAACATTAATGTAGGCTAATGTACAGTACAGTCTTAGGCATGCCCAGAAAGTTTTTAAAGCTATATTTGAGCTGTACGTATGAGCATGCTCAGAAAAAAACACTAATATCTGAATATAATATCAAAATAACAAAAAATAATAAAATAAGTAGTTTGTATACATTTTAATGTGTTGATTTAATCCTTCCAAACCTGCTCTCATGGCAGACCCAGTATTACAGTAGCTGGTAACACGGAATCGCTGGTTTGGTGCTTCAGTACTAAGGACCATCAAGGAGAACATGTTGTTCAAACTAAGCTAACATGATATCAACGTCTTTTTCAAAACATCAACATTCTTGCTACTTCTTACTATATTTATGCTTATTTGTATTTAGAGAGCATGGCATCTTGTGTTGTACATGTACAAGCACAGTTATTGCCAAGAAATGTTATTTTAAATACATTTAGATGCCTAAAACCTTTGCACAGTACTGTACAATGTGCAGAGGGCAGCTGTTAATCCAATGATCTAGAACAGAATAACATTCCTCTGTTTATAGCTCAATTTCTTTTCTTTCTACACCAAATATGAGCACACTGGAACTCATTTAACAGTCAGGTTTCACATACTAAGTGGATTAGCACATACAGGATTTAAAAACAATTTCTATCACTGTGCTCAGAGTTCTGAATTTATCTTAAAAAACAGGTTCTCTCAAAGCACGAAAAAAAAAAAAATCTACTCATGAAGGCGTCAGCGGAGGACAGAGTGAGCAGAGTGAGCTCTTACTCTCACCATCACAGCAACACTTGAATATTTTTTACACATTTTTTATTATTTTTTGTTGGCTTCTATCAGAGCCTTTATCCTCCTCTCCTGGTCTGCTTTTACCCTACCTCTGAAAACTCTCACCCCTTTCAGTCTCTCTCTCTCTCACACACACACACACACACACACACACACTTTCTCCCTCTCTGGTTCCTTGCAGCCATCCCTGAAAGATCAGAGCAGACTGTAAAATAATGAAAAATGTGCAATCCTTGTGGGGCACTGCTTGTGCACATCCACCTCCGCCCAGGCATTCATCACTCGGCAGGTATTGTCAGTGAAAGTTTAATTGCATAAACACTCAGTAACTGTCCTGTCATATTTCTTGTCAGCCCGGATTCTCTCTCTGGGCTCACTATCGCACAAAACTATAATTGAATTGCTACCGAATCGCACCGGAGCCAAGGGGAGGAGAGCTTTATGAATAGAATTTGTTTCCTATCAGCAGGTCTGACAAATTGTCACGAGGAAAAGCAGGGCAGATAATTTCCCCGTTTATTGGGCAAAGACCTGTTAGCTGTTAGCCCTTATCTCGGCTGTGTTATAAGACCCAGTTAAACAAAAGTGTATATATATGAAATTTGGCAACAAAAGCAATTGCACACAAAAGACACAAATAAGTCGATTATTTGCGGTGGGCGCTGATCTGAGAGATGAGTGGAGAGGCTGCTGCAGGAGGAAGGGGATATTGCAGGAGAACTGTATGAATAAGCCCTTCAGAAAAGCGGTGACCCACGTGGAGCTGAATTATAATGCAGCTCGTCAAAGCCGGGAGAAGCACTCAAACCAGCAAACAGTTGCTTTACAAACACACCTGCAGAGCTGAGAACAGACAGAGAGTATCACAATCTAATAAAACTGCTCTAAAAAAGGCATTAAAGGACTTTTTCAACTTTATCTTGATGTGATACACTTGTGGCATCTGGTCAGTGAGCACACACACACAAACACACACACACATTGCAGCTTTACCTTAAAAAAAAGAATAGAAAACCTTAACAGAAACCAAAATACACCACAGACCTGCAGCCATTATATAAGTTGAGATTAGGCTTCCTAGTACTTTGCCAGTCCTACTCACCATAAACATACAGCTGCCACCGCCAACCCTCACACCCGGACATATAAATGAATGGCATTTAATGCCCCCCTTCCCAAAAAAAAATGTCACAGAAACAAATCTGACCTCTCTAACGCACACACTTAAGACCATGACCAGAAATAAAAAACATGAACAAAGGGCAGACGAAGTATTACAGCCAGTAAAAAGCTCAATAAAAAGCGGCTCCACGCACATAAAGCTCCGAGTTTCTCTGGATTCCGTTTAAAGTGTCTCGCCATGCTGAAAGCGGCCTTTTCCCTTTTCCTGTGTGAACGAGCCCGCCAGCTTTACTTAGACACTTTCCCACCGCACCGCTCACAGTACTCTCTCTGCATGGGAACCGGGCCCTAATGCGCCATGCCTCCTCCACTTCTGCCGATAAAAAGCCCTTTCTGACAACCTTATCAGCTAAATAAGCTTAAATAAAACTGGCTTCTAATAGTCTGGAGACCGCTTGATCCCGCCTTTGTCTTTCCAAGCTCTGAAGCCTTCCTCCTCTAGTGATCTTGTACTTTCCCCGTGACAGAATTTCCAATCTTTTTAGGCCGGCTAAGCTGTCATTACTCTCTGTGTTCCTCTCGGAGGATTGTTTAGCGAGTGTGTCTGTATGGTTTGATACTGGGCGGCTCAGAGCGTGGGACTGAAGGGTGAAAAGCGCGGGCGGTTGAAAAGCTCAATAAAGTCATTCTTAAACGGCAGAGATGAGAGGCATTCAGATCCCTTTTAATGTGCAGGCGAATGACACCTCTTGTTTTTATAAACACACATATAATCCTCCTAGGTCCCCCAAAGTGTATATGCCTTCAAATCAAATGTCTCTGACTCTCGTCTTTAGTTCTCACATGTACTCCCACTCATTGTAACTAGGAGAGAAATTCTGTGAAAAGTGCACATTCTTATTAAACAGTATCACCTTTTTGTGTTTGTAAGCAGAAGCAAATAAATCTGTTGACTCGTAACAGTGGCACGTCATGGTCTGAGATAGAATACAGTGCAAAAGGCACCTAAACGTTATTTAAAACCATGAAAACACCATATATCACATTTGTTATAAATATATCCATCCATCCATAATCACACCCGCTTAATCCTTATCAGGGTCACAGTTAGTCCCCTACCCCCTCACTGGGCGCGGGGCAGGGCATTACACTATTCAACTAAGCCCAGGACAGGGCGCCAGTCCATCACTGGATGCACACGTGCACATACATACATATACGCACACACGGCTGTACGGACAATTTAGAGTACCCAATCCACCTTTTTGACTGTGGGAGGAAACCAGAGACCCCGGAGGAAACCCACGCAGACACGGGAAGAACATGGAAACTCCACTCAGATGTGGACTCGAACCCAAGACCTCAGCACTAAGAGGCAAACGTGCTAACCAATAAACCACCGTTCCACCCGTTATAAATACAAACCGGATTCCAAAAAAGTTGGAACACTAAACAAATTGTGAATAAAAACTGAATGCAGTGATGTGGAGGTGCCAACATCCAATATTTTATTCAGAATAGAACACAAATCACAGATCAAAAGTTTAAACTGAGAGAATGTATCATTTTAAGGGA
>BRDA01064538.1:0-13701 GCA_036984385.1 Crenuchus spilurus
CTCTGCCTCTCTCTCTCTCCCTCTCTCTCTATCTATCTCTATTCACTCTGATTGTGACCTACTGATCTCTCTCTCCCTCTCCCTCTCTCTCTCTCTCTCTCTCTCTCCCTCTCTCTCTCCCTCTCTCTCTCTCTCTCTTCACAGAGTGGCAGCTTTGCTGTCAGTCCATAGGAACGTGAGTGCCGTACTGATTTGTGTTTGTGAGTTAAAGGCCCATTGATGCGGGATGACCCGCTTGAAGAGGATTTGGAGTGGAGGGCCCTTCACACTCGTTCTTTCAAATCCTCCCAAATAAAGCTCTTTAGGGCCTGAAAATGGCCCCTGACGCTCCTCCCTACCCCTCTCCGCGAGCAGGGGCCCCCGCTGAAAAGCCCAACGCGATTGTCATGGATATTATGCCATGCAGGCAACAGCGGAGCGAGAAGACAAGTGTCGATCGGGAAACAAAACTCCAGCAGACTTTTCCGCCGGTCAGGGCCAGGCAATGTTGACAGGCCAGAGAAAAGGTTGTTTAACCCTTTGAAAGTGAAAGGACGGACGCCGAGACAAACACATTCTGATGGAGCCCATTGGGACCTTCGGAGTACACTAATACCTTCTGTGTGTGTGTGTGAGAGAGAGAGAGAGAGAGTGTGTGTGAGTGTGTGCTCAAAGTCTTCACATTTATCTGCTGAGCTGTTTATACAGAACACAGCTTCAAAGGAATGCACTTTTGGTCCATCGCTGACCATTTTACATATTACACCCCAAACTTTAGCCCATTAAGTCTACTGGCAATAACAGAACTAGCACAATGTAATTCAAAGTTCATTATTTCTGTACTACTTTAATTTGAGAAATTGTTCATTCTAAATACATTGGTTAACAGGCTTGCCTGTTAGCATCTGTGCAGTTACTTCTTCACTAAAAAAATCAGTTTATAAAGGTCAAGTTGGCATTACAATAGAAATGTGTAATGCTTTGACTTTGCCTGATCAATGGCAGTGTTGGTTGACCTTCATCAATGATTACACTCTGGTTTACAATATGGAATATTTAGTAAACAAAAAGTGTTAAACAAACCAAAATATGTTTTATATTTACATTCCTCAAAGTAGGCACCTCTTGCTTAGATGCCAGCTTTCTTTGCATTTTCTCAGTCATCTTTAGGAGGTAGTCACCTGTGATGACTTTCAGTTAATAGCTGTACCTTGTCAAGAGTTTGTAGTCGTGTTCCCATTGCAGTTTTGCGCAAAACTTTATTGATATTCCATTTTGTCGGAAAAACAATTAGACAAAACAAGTTTCGCAATTGCGGTGTTTCCATTAAATGTGAAATACTTTTATAAAATCACGTGTGAATATGTTTGTTATCGCGATAAGTCATTACAAACATGGCGGCAGTGGATGTAAACACATACTTCAGCTTTATACATACTGCTACCACGGCACTAGCGCTCATCATCAGCCATCAGAGGAGACGGCGACTTATCGAAGCTTTGGAGTGACAAGCCCCTTATACTTGGGAGCGGCTACGTATGCGGCGTTTTTGGGAAACTGTAGTCGATGATTTTACAGAAGAGCTGTGGATCCAACATTTTAGAATGACACTCAACTTTTAATGAACTTTGTGATGCTGTGAGATCTCTAGTGGAGCAGCTGCACATTGTCCAAGGATTCTCCTCGTTATTGCAAATATGCCGCGTCATCTTCATCCTCTTACTTTCTGTTGTTGTCGTCTTTTTCGCCAATAGAAACGTCCGGTTGTTGATCACATGACTCCCTTGATGCGAAAAAAGTCAGTTTGAGTGTTTCCATTACACTTTTGCGATATAAACCAATTTCGATACGACTGAAAAACCACCTCATCTTAGCGCAAAAGACTTTTATCGAAAAACGTGAGTTTTTTCGAAATTGTTGTGTTTCCATTAAGCACATTTTTATTCACAATTCTAATTTGCGATATTTCAGGGTCAATGGAAATGCGACTAATGACTTGCATTTCTTGCCCTTTTAATGTGTTTGAGACCATCAATTTTGTGCCTACACTGAAGATTCTAAAATCTAAAATATATTTTGGTTTGTTTAACAATTTTAAGTTTTACATGATTCCTTATGTGTTCCTTCATAGTCTGAATGACTTCAGTATTAATTTATCATGTAGGAAAACAAAGTAAAAAATGAAAAAAAAGAGAAGTTATATCCAAATTTATGACTAATACTGTATATATGGTTAAAATATAGACGTCCCCCAATGCCATTAGCTACTGTAGTTAGCAACTAGCAAACAGCCTGCCACTAAGTAAACACTCCAAATCAGTTGTGCAATTGTGCTAATAAGGAGAATAAGAGCAAAATTCACAACAGGTATTTGATGAATCAACCAATAAATGTCCTGGTTCAGTTAGAATTGGTATTTAAACAGTCCTCCTCATCATGCTGTTCACATTTTGACATGACACCAAGACGACACTTAACAATTGATCAACAGTACCTCACTATTGTGAGGTTCAAACAGGATGTTCTCAGGTAGAATTGACCACTGAGCTTCTGTGACCACTGAAAGTGTTACAAAAGGTCATCAGCAGGTTGTATCAGAGATACAGAGAGACTGGAAGAGTCACAGAAAGGCATAGAAGTGGACGTTCTTTGGCCACATCCCACACTGATGACCTCTTCATTGTGAACAGTGCCCTGCAGAACCAGATGGTGAATGTCACACAACTCCAGCACATTTAAGGGAGGTGAGAGGGACCCAAGTGTCATGTCAGACCATTCGAAACTATGTACATCAGCATGGTCTGCATGCTGATGACCTGCAAGTGTACCTGACCACATCTCCAGGCACAAGCATCATCACCTTTGATGGGTCAGGGAGCATTTACAATGGACGAGGGACCAGTGAGCCTCAGTGCTGTTCACTGATGAAAGTAGATTCATGCTGAACAGAAATGATGGTCACCAACAATGTATGAGACGTGAAGGAGCGCGCTACGCATCAGCCACTGTTGTCACTAGATGGGCCTTTGGTGGTGGTGTTACTGTGTCTAGTCAATACAAACTGCCCAGAACAACAATGACCTGAGCGCTGCTCTTCAAGAAGAGTGGGATGCCATGCCTCAGCAGACAATAAGTAGACTTGTGAACAGCAATTTGGGGACAGCCATGGCCTAGTGGTAAGGATCTGGTCTTGTGACCAGAAGGTCACCGGTTTGATCCCCAAACAGGACATGACTGAAGTGCCCTTGAGCAAGGCACCTAATCGGGCGCCGGTAGATAAGGGCTGCCCACCACTTTGGGCAAATTCTCACAGACTAGTGTGTGTGTGTTTCTCTGCATGAATGGGTTAAATGCAGAGGTCAAATTTTGTTGTGTGAAAAATCACATTGGCAAATTGGTTAATTTTAATCTTAACAGCAAGAGATGTTGTCAAGCTGTAATTGATGCTCAAGGGCACATGACATTATTGAGACAGTTTTTTGGGGGTATACCCATCACTATTGTTGGCTTTTTGTTTCAATAAATTGTTTGAGATAAGTATAACCATTGCATCTATTAACTTAAATGCCCTACTTTCATGATATATTGTAATATCACTATAGCGTGAACTGTTGTATTTTTTCCATAATTTATGCTTGATATCCCTAAATTATCCCTAACCGTTCTCATCCTTTCTGGCTGATGTTTTGGTCACTTTTGCATTTTCTCAGTTCTCTCACCATAGAGGTAGCATGAGGTGATGTCTATAACCCACAGAAGTTTCTCAGGTAGTGCAGCTCATCCAGGATGGCACATTAATGTGAGCTGTGGCAAGAAAGTTTGCTGTGTCTGTCAGCACAGTGTCCAGAGCATGGAGCAGATACCAGGAGACAAGCCAGTACACCAGGAGACATGGAGGGGGCCGTAGGAGGGCAACAACCCAGCAGCAGGACCGCTACCTCCTCCTTTGTGCAAGGAGGAACAGGAGGAGCAGAGCCAGAGCCCTGCAAAATGACCTCCAGCAGGCCACTAATATCCATGTTTCTGCTCAAACTGTCAGAAACAGACTCCATGAGGGTGGTATGAGATTTTGAGTATGATTCCAAAGCCAGACCTCTATGGGATAATAACTTTGATTTACATTGATCATTTTTTATGTTATTTTGTTCTCAACACATTCCACTATGTAATAAATAAAATTTTTCAACTGGAATATGTTATTCATTGAGATCTAAGATGTGTTATTTTAGTGTTCCCTTTATTTTTTTGAGCAGTGTATATTTAAATTGAAATATGGTCTATATGATTCAGGCTCAGTATAGTGTATCCTGGGTGATCTGTGTTATCTAGGAAGTGCAAATAGCTAATTGTGTGAACAGGATGTAGTGATGGAGATGAATGACAAAACAAAATGTGACTGAAAAAAAAATGCAACATTTCAGAGAACTGTTTTCTGAAGAGAGGCATGGCCTGATATATGACCAAGAAAAAGACAAAAAAGCTACCGTTCTTAAAATGAAGAAATTGAAGAAATGAAGTGGAATATCTCAATGTTCTAGCTTTTCAGATGCGGTCAAACCTAAGCCTCTGATAGAGAGATCTCAACAGTTCAAATACAATGCTAAGATATTTTCCAGGAACATATATAGTGCAAGAAGTCACCACATGACAGGTTTCTGCATTCCACGATATATTTTTTTTATGATATGGATTTGATGAAGATAAAAATATGATTCAACACTTTTTTAAAAACTTCTACATTTCATACAATATTTGAGAACAGTCTGAGTGTGCTCTTAACACATGTGACTGATAGTGCTCTATGTCTCATAAAGTTCAAATCCAACAAACTCAATGGAACAGAACAGAACAAAGAAACCAAAAGAGAAATGCCATCGCTCTCAGAACCAGCTGGACCAAACTTGCTGCACTGGTTGTAACCTTCCCGTTACTCCCCTTTATACTCTGATTGGCCAAGGGTCTTGACAGCTTCATATTGTTGCATGATATGCAGCAATTTGGACATTTTTAAGTCATAAAACCTGTTTTCCCATTAATTTCCACATTTGGGGGACAACTTAAATGTACAAAAAAGTAAATACACAAAAGTAGAAAAACAGCACACATAACTTCCATTACTCACATCACTCATATTGGCAAAAATCACAACATTGAGCCTGCCTTGTGATTTATAAAGCTTATGTTAACTATTTATTAGGATCAACTGTTTTATACTGATAGCAGAGAAATACTGTTGAAATATAGCAGACACTTATTAGACTCTGGTAAGGTTTTCATAAGACATATTTTGTAAATGTATACTGTGAGCCTAGAGGAACAACATACATTTAATTAAAATAAATCACAAATTTATCTTCCTTGGGGCTTTAGCTTTTGAAGACTCTTTAACTTGTGTTCTAAATAACATCAGACTTGTTTTTTAAAGATGCATTTTCTTTGTTTCAGTTGGTTTTACATTACAATGTGATTCTTGAAAGTTTGTGGACCTTTTTAATTTTCAGTATTTCTGCTGATTATCAGATTGTCCTGAAAGTAGATAAAGGGAACCAAATTAGACAAATGAGACAAAAAATGTCCCAATATTATATACGGTAAGTGGCTTTTTCTATTAGCATATCATTTGAATGTGAAATTTGAGCCAGAAATTGTCAATCAATGGGAGTACAGTCAACTGTGAGTGGGTGCCCTGTTTTATTTAAAGAACTGGAATCTAGCAAAGTCTGAGGTTCATAACATGTTTGTGAAAGTGTATCATAGCACAAATAAAGGATGATTTCTGAGGGTCTCTGAAAAGTTGTTGATGCTAATCAGACAGGAAAAGATTGCAAAACCATATCTAAAGAGTTTTGACTCCAGAAATCCACAATCCGACAGGCAGTGCACAAATGGAGAAAATTCAAGAGCATTATTAACCTTATCAGCAGTAGTTGACAAATATAATGCCAAGAGCAAGGAGTATAATTGCATGGTCACAAAGAAATTTTGTGAGTCCACCATTAGGAGAACACTGAACAACAATTGTGTGCATGACAGGGTTGCAAGAAGAAAGCTTCTGCTCTAAAAAAGAAAATTGCTGCCCATCTGGAATTTGCTAAAGATCATGTGGACAAGTCAGAATGCAACTGGAACAATGTTTTGCAGATGAATAAGATGAAAATAGATCTTTTGTGGTTCAAAATGAGAAGCATGATGTTTTGAGAAAGCATTGCATTCCAGCATAAAATCATCATTCCATTTGTGAAGCATGGTGGTGGTAGTATCATGATATGACACCGTTTTGCTTCAATTGGACCAGAACTGCTTATCAACATTGAAGAAACAATGAATTCTGAATTATACAAGCAAATTCTGAAGGACAATAGGACATTTAGCCGTGAGCTGAATCTGAAGAGAATGTGGGTCATGCAACAAGAGAACACACAAGTCAACAGAAATGTTGTAGAAGGACCTGGAGCATTCAGTACAATGGATTCCTTCAAGATGATGTGAAAGTCTGATCAAAAATTACAAGAAACATTTAGTTATTGCTGCACAAGGGGGTCACACAAGACACTTATTGTAAATTACCTTTGCCTCTCAAAGGCATGAAGTATTGGATCATTTTCCTCAATAAATACGTGCCCAAGTCTAATATTTTTGCCTCATTTGTTTGATTTGGTTTCCTTTATCTACTTTTAGAACTTATGTGTCAATGAAGTGCTATGAGTTTACATCTATTTTGGTAATTTGAAGCAGGTTAAGATGTTTTATTAAGCATTTGATGTCTGAAACAGCTGGGATATTTAGGTGGTTATTGAATTGTAGTGTTTATTAACAACTTTATCCTTAAATTTTCAGTTTGAATTCAACTTTTTAAAAAAATATATTCCTAGAAATATGATTCTCTCTGCAGTAAACAACTAGAGCTCATTTAGAAGTGAACTGAGATCCCTGGGTTTTGAAGAACCAATGTTGTTTAATTGTTTAGTGTACACCTGAGCCTGGACTTGTCAAAGTGTTCTGAACTTAAATAAAAGTCCATTCCAAACAATGTAGATATGAATATATGCAAAGATATAGTACATTCTACCAAAATAGTTTTCAGCATATTTGCTTTCTAACCCTTTATTTTCAGTGCTCATGTAATGACTAATATAATTCCTGGTTTGAGAAATTTAAACTGCCAGTGTCATTCTTCTCAGTTGTTGTATTTAAAAATTAAGTACAAAAACATAGAAAATCACAAAACTTGCACTGTATTTGGAAAACTAATCCGGGTCCTTTTTTTTCTCTGTCAATGGCAACACAGTTAAAACTGTCATTTAAAAAGGTAATGATGGAAAATGCAAATGCTCTCACTTTGTAATTAAACTTTGCTCTAAAACAGATATTGCTCCGGCTGATTTGGAAAGTGGGGCATGTGACAATTATGGCACTGTTAATTGCGAAGCTGCTCAGCATTGCTAATTGTTCCATGAGGATGAGGGGGAATGAGTTCTTGGCAGAAACACTCTATCAACATGATGAGTACTTGGCAAAAATAAATAAATAAATAAACCTGCCATGGTGGCATCACCTGCACATGACAGGCCTTCCCAACCAATGGGCCTGAACCACCCGGCCTGACTGTGCCTGTAATCACAAAACCCAGCAGCACAGATACTGTAAGGAGGGAAATGTGGCAGAATGGAGGAAAAGATTCCGAAATGCATGGAGGGGATTTCCTCAGAAAGAAGGTAAAAAGGACAAATTAGTCAATTAAAGTGAAACGATCAGGAAACAAAAAATGATGAAACTATGATGAGGAAAGAAAGAAAGAAATGAAAAAGAGGGCAGTTTAACCCATGATGAGGGACGATAAAATGTTGATACTGGATCAATATCCATATTCTGAGTTAAAGTATCAGAATCGGCATCAAGAAATCGGATCAGTGAATCTCTGGCACCAGCCAACATAAACCATGATGAGGTGTTTTTGCCTCAAAATATGTACAAATTATTTCAGAATTGACAATACCAATTACTGCTAATGAAAAAGTGTGAGTTACGGAGTTGGCACACTACTCTGTGGTGTATAGACAGACATTCCTGCACCTCCAATTTCTTTTGCTCAACTTATGCAATGCTGTCAGAGCTTCTAGGTTCAGAGATTGATGCAAAAATAAAGTGCAGGAGTTGCACTATGCACTGATATTGCATAATTGGTTGTGGAATATGACAACAGGTTTGACACACAAATGCCTGCCATAAATTATCCAGCATTCCAAGTCTTTTCAAACCTCATTACAGTGAAAGGAAAGGAGTTTACTGGAAGCATCCACAGACATTCAGAGGCTGAGGTGATCCGGTATGGGGTAGAAGTTCTAAAGTTGGAGATGAGTTGAGCTCCCCAACTCCAATGTGCTGTTCTCAGCTTTCTCTGTCAGAGGGAGCAGGATGAGCACCTGGAGACACGACTGCCATCACCAGCCATTGTGCTGCTGTTCCAGTCATAGTGACTTTCAGCAGGGTGTGTGTTTGTGAGAGGACCATTGAGATGTCCTTGTCTTAGTGAGAAGTGCTACAACCATACAGACATCCAATTACATCTCCTGCATGGAAGAAGACAAAGAGGGAGAAGACGAGAGAGAGAGAGAAAGAGAGAGAGGGAGGGAGAGAGAATGAATATAATTGTGTCTATTTAGCAGAGGCAATACTGTCATGTGAAATGTGAAATGAAGTGCGATTGGTGGGGTTGCTCCAGTGTAATTATTGCTCGGTTGGATGCCAAATTGGGGAAAGTGTCAACTTTTCCTGTCCATGGTGCTGAAAAAAGACAAAAAAGGGAATCAATATTCCTCACATATATATGGGGTGAGATATATTAGGCAGCAAATGTACAGCAAGTCAATCTGTTGGAAATAGGAAAAATGGGCAAATGTAAAGATCAACTTTGACAACGGCTGAATTGTGCCAACTACAAGACTGGGTCAGAACCTCTTAACAACAGCAGGTCAAAGGTTCCCAATGTGCTGTGGTTATTACCTATCAAAGGTGGTCCAAGAAAGGGCAATTGGTGAACTGGTAACAGGATCAGGGGACCTACAGGATCAGGGGGTATTCCAGCCTTGTGAACGGAAGGTCACTGGTTCAATCCCCTGAATCCACAAGACATGACTTAAGTGCCCTTGAGTAAGGCACCTATCCCCCATCTTCTCCCTGGGCACCAAAAATATTGCTCTGGGCAAGTGTACTCATTTGCCCATTGCATCCATCACATGGACTTGTCACTCTGCTGCCTTCTGGTAGAAGATACCGCAGCAATCAGTGTGAGCTGTGGCAAGAAAGTTTGCTGTGTCTGTCAGCACAGTGTCCAGAGCATGGAGCAGATACCAGGAGACAGCCCAGTACACCAGGAGACATGGAGGGGGCCGTAGGAGGGCAACAACCCAGCAGCAGGACCGCTACCTCCTCCTTTGTGCAAGGAGGAACAGGAGGAGCAGATCCAGAACCCTGCAAAATGACCTCCAGCAGGCCACTAATATCCACGTTCCTGCTCAAACTGTCAGAAACAGACTCCATGAGGGTGGTATGAGATTTTGAGTATGATTCCTAATCCAGACCTCCAAGGGGTAATAATTTTGATTTACACTGATTATTTTTGTTATTTTGTTCTCAACGCATTCCACTATGTAATAAATAAAGATTTTCAACTGGAATATTTTATTCACTGAGATCTGATGTGTTATTTTAGTGTTTCCTTTATTTTTTGAGCAGGGTATATTGTACTGTATTTAGCTGAAATGACAATTAAAACCTCTTGAACTTGTTTTATGGCTGTCCATTTGATGAACAGCACACAGGAAACGCTGCTTGCGTTTGCAATGCAGAGGTGGATAGACTAAGAGAAATGAGTTTACACTCATTAAGTGATTGCAAATGGATCATAAAGCAAAGACCAAGTTAAATCTCTCCAGTTTGCATGTTTTGATGCCACCCCTTCATGATTGATAGTTAAAGTCATCTAAATTTTCATCACATAACTGTACTGGATGGAGACAATTTTTTTTCTGTTGAAATTTCATAAATGTGTGTTACAGCTCTAAAGTTTTGGGATGGAAACATGGCCAGTGTAATTGCCCCAATTTAAAAATTGTGCATCAGTTATAATTTGAGATGAACTGTTTATGGATAATTATTAATAGAAGCCCTAAGTCTTGATTATTTATATAGTCTGTGACCAATAACAATAATAAGCACTCTCTCTCATCTCCACTGCTGTCAGTTGTCAAGTCTTTTGACCATGTCTCGTATAAGTTGGAGGCGTGTCCTGGTAAGACTTGACTATTATTGAGAGCAACAACCTGCAAGATCCACCAAATTGCTATCTGTACCACACTGAATTGTTTGGCATCAATTCTTTTGAATTGCACTGAATCACAATGATTTAAATCAAACCATGTCAAATCACCACGGGGTCACAGTAATGGTGAATCATATTGTACTGTATTCTCTCAATAATGTCAAAAATCACATTTTATTGATTTGACCATTTTATTGATTTGACCATTTTATTGCTTAAAATGTTTTTTTATACGTGAATTTTTAGTCTCTTACTTATTGAAAGTGTTTACCTATGCACTCATTAAAGATATTTTTTCCTGATACTAATTAATGTGGTATTCTATATTTTTCATGTTTTTACATACAAAACAATATAATTAGGTTGGGAGCCCCCAGGTAGGATGTTGCCTAGGGCCCTCAAATGTTCAGAGTTATATATATATGCACCTATATCCGAGTCAGTATTCACTTCACATAGGGTAGGGTTGCCAGATCATTAAAAACACATCAATATTATGACTCCACCTTATCATTGTATTCAAGTTGGTCCCAGTTCATATCAATAAACAAGTGTTTTTGACAGTAAAGCCGGGTTGGTGGGGCAGTCCCTGACTGTTTGGTCAGTGCAGGTGGCAGTTTCAGGAGGAAGCGGATCTAATTATGCTACAGTAACAATGCTTTGTCCCCACAGAGGCTGACAGAGCCGGTGACAAAGGCCATTGCTGCATTCTAATCAGGAGACAAAATGCAGGGAGGCCTCCTCTCGGCCCGGCAGGGGCATCATTAACAACAGCACACCTCTACAGGGAGACAGGAAGGAGAATATAATACACACATCATATAGAGTGTGTGCACACAAACACACTCTCTTTCACACACACACATATATATACAAACACATGTAGGATTTGATAAACATATAATATTAAGCAAACACAGACATTCATTTGCAATGCTAAATTCAGTCTCAGCCATTCCTAAACAATGCAGATGTCATTTCAGAGACTAGTCCTGCTCATACAACATGCTGGACATTTATCCTGAGAGAAAGAGAGAGAGAGAGAGAGAGAGAGAGAGAGAGAGAGAGAGAGAGAGAGAGAGAGAGAGAGAGAGAGAGAGATTAAGCATTGAGCATTTGCAATTACTTTAGTGTAACAAGTGAGAACAAGAGTAATACAACAAATCACACTGAAATTATTTATACATACCATCACAACATCAGAGAAGAAAGACAATGAGAGAGAGAGAAAGGGAAAGAGAGAAATAAAAGACAAATAAAGAGAATAAATAAGTAGTATTGGAGAAAAGAAAGACAAACATAATTTAAAATGGATTAAACAACAGAAATGGGGAGGAAAAAAAAACATGTGCGGAAGAAAGACAGGTGAGAAAAAGTGAGAGAGAAGAGAAATAGAAAGAGAAAAAAGAACAAGGACAGAGGACAGAAAGTGGTAAAGGGAGTGAAAGAAAGATGAAAAACAGAAATGAGAGAAAATGAAAGAGAAACAGAAAATGGGGAAAATTATATTAAAAAGAAAGAAGAGAGAAATAGAGATGGAGGGAGGGATGCAAAGGTAGAGAAACAAATTGAGAGTGAGAGAGAGAGAGAGGGAGAGAGAGAGAAAGACAGAAAAAAGAAATATAGAGAGAAAAGACAGAAAAAGAAAGAGAGAGAGGGAGAGAGAGAATGACAGGGGTTGGTGGCCCACTGTGCCTCCTGTCCTCCTGGGCCTAACAAGCAACCTGACAGCCCACAGCTGGGGTCTCCTTAACGACAATGAGGCTGTGTGAGTGTGTGTGTGCGTGTGTGTCTGTGTGTGACATTAGCGCACCATGTTACGTCTGTCTCATTAGAATGCATGGGCCCACCTTGATTTGCCCATTCTCTGACAGTCCCAGCCTAAAGCAGCCAATCAGAACAAGAGAATCCTGCCATGGCAGCGCGTGATTGGTGGGCGGAGCCTCTGAGGAGTTCAGAGGTGATGCTTTATGGCCCATGATGAGACAGAGGTCAAATGTAGCCTTGACCTCAAGAGCAGTAACAGTGATGGCCTTGTTACCCGCTCATGACAATGAAGCCCACCCCTGCCATCATCACTATAATAAGACGTGTCATATATAGTCTGGAGTGTGTGCGAGTGTGTACGCTGTCCCATAAACCCCCTCGGCTGCTCTTTCTATTACAAGACCCTTAAATTAGACCAGCCTACACAGCAATGCTTTTGATCTATGATTCTGCACTGACAGACTCGTGTGCCCTTATTTGAGTAAAACTGCAGGAATTTTCCATACAGAAAGAATCCCAACAGGGTGAATTTGACTTTCCTCATTTCTAAACTTTTCTGATATTCTGGAATTTTATCTAGAAACTACCCAAGTTCTTTCAAACTGTGAATTTTTTGACGTTTTGTAGCTGGTAAAGGTTGCTCAAGCAGGATGTTGTGAAAACAAGCCGTAAACTGGTATGAAAACAGTATACAGGCATAAGTATGGGCACCCTAGCATGTTTTGTTGATATTAGAAGTGATTTTTTAAAAGTTTAATACAACCTCTATTGCATGCATTATGACATCACAGAATAAAAAAGTTGGCCATAAATTGTCATGATCCGCTAGACTGAGAGGTATCTTCAGGCTAAGTTGCCATGAGGTAACAACGTGCAATAACAGATAAATTAACAAGATTTTATTTATTTATTTATTTATTTAATGATTTTTTTTTTTTTTATTTAAAATAAAAATAACATGAGATGGAAAAATATCATTAAGAAGGTGAAATATACTAGGGTGAGTCAAAAATGATCCACACTCTGGCTGTAGAATTGATATTAATGAGTTTTTCAACATAATCTCCCAGATTTTCAATATTTTGTCCAGCTATCAAGCTTTTTTTTCCCTTCATTAGAGCTGTTTTAGCTGAGCTGTGAGCCACAAATGCACTGCTGTCTTCTCCTGTTCATCAGGCGTGAATCTTCATTGTTATTATGGCTTCGTTCAAGGGACCAAGGAAACTGTAAACATCAATTTTCCAGCTGATTGTTGACTTTGAACTTATATTGGTCTGCAATTGAAAATGTTTCTATTACATATTCTTCTGTTTACTCTCAGGCTCATAGTGATGAATCCATGTCTCATCGCCAGTAATGATTGTTTTTAAGAAACTTTCACCTCCCTTACAATATTGCTCCAAATTTTATTTGCAGATGTCCAAATGCATCTGAAATGAATTAATGCACACTGCTCTTCTTTTTTGCAAATCATAAGAGGGTGGCCATTTTTGTTGCACTGCAGTCATAAATGAAGACATGATGTGAATGAATGTGAATAGGATCTGTGTTTTTATGTGTGATATAAAACATAAAACAGCATGCAATAGAGGGCTGTACCTATATCTGTACCTGTGTATATATATATATATATA
>BRDA01064541.1:0-16124 GCA_036984385.1 Crenuchus spilurus
CAGTTTAAACTTTTGATCTGTGATTTGTGTTCTATTCTGAATAAAATATTAGATGTTCGCACCTCCACATCATTGCATTCAGTTTTTATTCACAAATTGTTTAGTGTCCCAACTTTTTTGGAATCAGGTTTGTACTTTGTTTCTGTTTATCGAGAAATTGGTTGTGTCTTAATATAAAAAAATCAAAATCAAATTTTATTTGTCACATACATAGTAATACATGGTACAACTTGCAGTGAAATGCTTAGACAACAGTCTGCCCACACAAGGCTATTTTGAGGATAAAAATGTTTTTTTAAAAGTAAAATAAGAGTAAAAGTAAAATCTAAATAATAAATAAAACGCAACGTGCAATAGTGCAAGGTGCAAATAATTAAAAATAAAGTAAATATAATTTTTTTTTAAATATATGAATATGAATGAATATAAAGTGCACAGTACAATGTGTATACAGGTAAGTGAGGAAATTGAATTATTCAATTTGAATTGTTCAATTTCCATCATGGTGCATTTGTCCTTGACATAGTCACTGAAACTGTCTTTTTAATGCAGTGGGGTGTAGTGTCCTGTGATGAGTCAGAGTCCAGTGTGTTGTGTATGTGTGGATGTGAAAGTGTTCTAGTCTCTGTCCTCATTCAGGATGCGTATGGCTTGTGGAAAGAAGCTCTTCCTCATTCTCTCTGTATTTGCCTTCAGGGTTCAGAACACAGCCCTGAGGGGCTCCAGTGCTAAGGGTGATGGTGGGTGAGACATGTTTGCCTACCGGAACCGCTTGAGGTCTGTCAGACAAGAAGTTGGAGATCCAGTCGCAGATGGATGGATGGATGAAGATTCAGATCTTTCAACTTCACAGTGACTTTGGAGGAGATGATGGTGTTAAATGCTGAACTATAGTCTACAAACAACATTTTAACATAATTACCCCTTCCAGCGTCCAGAGGAGTCAGTGATGTGTGGAGGAGATGACTGATGGCATCGTCAGTAGAACGGTTTGGACGATATGCAAATTGGAGTGGATCAAGAGTGTCTGGCAGTGTGGATGTGATGAAGCCTCTCACCAACTTCTCAAAGCACTTCATCACAACTGATGTGAGGGCGACTGGACGGTAGTCATTGAGGCAGGCTGGTTGTGGTTTCTTTGGGACCGGGACGATGATGGACTTTTTAAAACATGATGGTATTATTCCCTGAGTCAGTGAGAATTTAAAGATGTTTGTGAATGCTGGTGTGAATACTGGTGCAAATATCTCTAGGCAATTATTAATCTGTCCACTCTACATTACCAGCATGATACCGTGCTAAGCAACTAATTTCCTTAAAAGATTAAACTTCTATGTACAATAGGTTTTGATATAAAAAGGATTTATATCAAGCTCTAAAGTCTTCTGGAACAGCCCTGGAATTAAGAGCCAACCAACCAAAGTTGATCTGAATCCTGAAGGCGGGACTTTAAGCCTCCCTTTAAAAATTCTAGCACAAGCTGAGAAGCTCAGCTCAGCCCACCTGAAGAAGGAAACATCGCCGTAGCCAGCTCAGCCAGATGACATCACCAGCTTTGAACGGCTGCAGAAAGAACAGCTTTGAGCTCACCCTACCATCAGAGACTTTAACCATCCAGGTGATCCATTCTGATCATCTCAGAAAGAAGCTCGCTCCAGCAAGCTTAAGTACCGCGCTTCTCTGAGTGTCTCGTAACCCAGTGATAATGCAGTTTATGTTATAGGTTTATTTCCTCAGTTTATTTCCTCAGTATTACCTCAGTTTAGCCTCAACTTACAGTTAAAGCTGGTGAAACCTGGCATAGCCAGTGTAAGGAGCTAGAGATACATATTAAAACCAAACACCCGGAGCTCGTTCTGAACAAACCAAACGGCCTGTTCAACCTCCCCTCATTGAATCCTGCAGCAGTGGCATGGGTCACAATTCACGCATCAACCGTTATGACGGGAAAACCCTCAGAAGAGTAGCCAGAGTGAGCGGAAAAAGGCCCTCACCAGAGCACTTTGCCAGTCGCCACATCGAGTGAGCAACGTATGCACCAGGGAGAGAAAGCCATGAAACGTCAGAAGAGGCAATCGGAAATCTGCGACGAAAGACCCCGCCCCCTCCGCGATCAAGAGTCGGAGTGCCATAACAGTAAGCTGTTCATTTATGTTCAGAATTGTCGCCTCATGTGTTCTTTTGATAAATCAGTCACACTCCATAGCTTAGATTAGGTTTAGATCATCTCTCAGTCGCATCTGTCTATATGTCCAAGTTCACCTTAACTTCATTAGTTACAGATGGGTTTCACCTGCTTAATCTGTTCTGAAATGATAGTGCTGTTATGCTATAATTAAGGCAGCCATAGCCTGGTGGTTAGAGAACTGGCCTTGTGATCTGAAGGTGTTGCCAGTTCGATTCCCAGGTCCAACAGGTCATGACTGAAGTGCCCTTGAGCAAGGCACCTAACCTCTAGCTGCTCCCCGGGCGCTGTGACTAGAGCTGCCCGCCGGGCACGTGTGCTCACTGCCCCCTAGTGTGTGTTCACTAGTGTGTAAATGTGTGTTTCACTGCACGGATTGGGTTAAATTGCGAAGAATTTATTTCCTAAATGTGTAAAAAGCACAAGGATCAAACAGTAATCTAAATGAGTGTTTTGTTATGTGTAATGTTAGTTATGTGTTGTGTTGTTTATGTTTATTAAACATTGTATTCTTAACTACATCAGAGTGGTGTGTTTGTAAAATCATTTATTGAGCTCTGAAATTCCGTCAAGTCCCCACACAAATAAAGGGGAAACACCATCATATTTTGAAATTCATGAAGGGTCATTAATCCCAAAGTGGGAATAGACCCCATATGGAGGTGAGTCCAATCACTCCACCTAAAATTTCAATTAATTAATGCAGTTTCCCCAATTATGCTGTTGAATATTAATGTGTATGAAAGTACCCGTTGATGTTTACACTACAAGATGATGTGAATTTTTGGAAGTTACAGTGGGGTGATTCCATTTTTGCCAGTCATGGGACAATACACTCAGCTGGGGTTATGGTTCTGTTTAACAGATCTCCTGGTAGAATTATAAAACACACTAGTGACACACATGGGCATTGGTTGATTTTGATAACAGAAATTAAGGATGAAAATTTTATTTTAGTGTGTGTATATGGTTACAATGAAAGAGGCAAGAACAGGATATTGATTTCTGACTTATGTAAATATATTGCAGATAGTATGCATTCTTATTCAATTGATAAAGTTACAGTTGGGGGTGATTTTAATTTGGTGCCCGATTTTTGGTTAGACAGGTGTCCACCAAGGGTTAATTGTCATAAATATGATGACCTGATTATTCAATTGATAAATAGTGCAAACTTGATTGATTACTGGAGGGTAAAAAATCCTGGGACTTTACAGTTTTCCTGGTTTAATGCCTCTGGGAATGGTCTGAGTTCTAGAATAGACTACTGGCTAATTTCCAATTCTTTGATAAATTATATTAGTAAGTGTGTGATCTTTTCCTCACCTTTAACTGATAATTGTGTTGTTTCCTTATCATTGTTGTTTTGAAGGACAGATCCTGGACTTTCCAGTATTTGTAAATTCAATAATACTCTTTTACAGAATTCTGGCTTTTGTAAAGATGTTGGACTACTGGTGGTGGAAATCAATGCATTGGAATTATCTCCTGTAAACAAATGGGAATGGCTTAAATTTAAGATAAGAGAACTGGCAAGTCACACTAAAATTAAAAAACAAAACCAATTTAAATTAATAACTGATATTAATCATCTTTGTAAAAAGACTGATTTGTCACCTGAGGAACTTGTGAAATTATATTTAGAAAAAGCTAAGGGTGCTTTTGTACGTTCTCGAGCGCGCTGGATTGAACAGGGGGAGAAAAATACTTATTTTATAACATCAAAAAACACAGGCAGGCAAAAAAGAAGATTACTAAATTGATTATAAATGGATCTGTTACACATGATGAAAGTCAAATTAAAAGGGAACTATATGAGTTTTATTGCAACTTATATAAATCTAATTATTCTGACAAACTGTTCTCTCTTTCTAATGACTCTTTCTAAGTAATTGGAACAGATTTTAAACAATTTATGGAAAAACAAATCAAGATCGATTAGTTAGATAAGGCTATTTTGAAGATGTCCTCCGGGAAGTCACCTGGATTGGATAGGCCAACAACAGAATTTTATAGGTTTTTCTGGAATGATATAAGAGAGATGCTTTACAAAGCTTTTTTAGAATGTATCACGACAGGTAATCTCTCTAATACAATGAAACAAGGGATAATCACTTTAATCCCAAAACCTAATAAAGATACCCTCTTCTTAGATAACTGGAGACCCATCACTTTGTTATGCACTGATTATAAAATCTTTGCTCATGTCTTTGCTGACCAATTAAATGGAGTACTAAAAGATATAATTAATGAAAGTCAATCAGCCTTTGTTAAAGAAAGAAACATACATAATCATATTAGATTGATATTTGATATGCTAGACTACAGAGACTTTATTGACAATGATAGCCTGATTCTGTTCCTTGATTTTTATAAGGCGTTTGATACGATTGAACACGCCTTTTTGCTAGATGCTTTAAAGTTTTTGGGTTTTGGAAATAACTTCTGTGGGTTAATAAAGATGTTTTATACTGATATCTATAGCTCAATTTCCTTAAATCCAGGACTAACTTCTAGATTCATAATCCAGTGAGGAATTCGGCAGGGTTGTCCTATCTCCACAAAACTGTTCATCTTGACTACTCAATTATTAACCCTTCTAATCAATAATACTCCTGAGTTGCAAGGAATTCACATTTTTTGGAATTTTTCGAGAATTCAAAATTAGCCAGTTTGCTGATGATAGTTGCAGGTCTAGGACTTAACATTAAAAAATGTGAGATTATCCCCATTCATAATTGTATACTAAAAAACATTTCATTAATAAGGGTAGAAAATTAAGTAAAATATTTGGGAATATTCGTATCTAAGAATGTATTTAGAAGAGAATACGTTAACATCTCAGATCGTTTAATGGATATGGAAAAAAGTCTTAGCCGTTGGTTGACAAGGGATTTGACTATTTTTGGAAGAAATTTATTGACTAAAACAGATGGCATTTCAAAGGTTATCTACCCATGTCATTCCTTATATATATATATATATATATATATCACCACGAAATATAAGGAAAGCAAATTCTATTATTTTTAAGTTTTTATGGAAAAACAAGACCCATTATATTAAAAGGTCCCAGTTAGTTAAAAAATATGAGAAGGGTGGTATTATAGACCACCTGTCCACCACTTGGACATTTGTGATACCTTGGACAATTATATGGAATAACAGGGCAATCACAGTTGGTAGGAAGTCTATTTTTAAAAATATATAAGGTAATTACAAATAATACAAAAGGTATTATCTTTGTAAAGGATATTTTAGATTGTCATGGATATATTTTAAACTTCTCATCCTTTGTTGATAAATATAATCTTAGTTGTGATCATAAAGATTATAAGAAGGTTTGTAAAGCTATTCCTTTAGCATTGATTCAGCTAATCAAAAATCTCATTGTATATTCAAAGGTGACTGTTTCAATGCCTATACTAAAAGTGAATGATTGTAACTTAAATAACTTCAATGTAATAACAAGGTTATAAGTGAAGGTCTGAGACAAAAGATTTACTATGATAATAATAGAGATTCTTTCACGAAACCTTCTAATTCAAATTACAAAACCATAATGACCCATTGGCCCATTCCAAATTTGTCAAATGGCCCATATCTCCTAAAGTGAAGGAGACTCATTTCAAAATAATACATAATATATATCCGGTAGCCATGTTTCTTGAAAGAAGATTTAAATTTGAGGTTGATTTATGTGTTTTATGTGTTGCCCTCTAAGTCAGAAAATGAATCCTTGGAGCATTTGTTTTTCTTATGTCAATATTCACAATTTTTTTGGACAGACATTAAGAACTGGATTAATCTTAAACTTAACATTCCTTCTTTTGAGATTGATGCAATTTTATTTTATGTGGATAACTTAAATTCAGCTTTCTCTGCTAAAAGTACAACTATATTTATAGCATCAAAGTACCACATTCATTGTAGTAAGTGGAGGGGTAACAAGCCCTCTTTCCACTGCTTCATGAATGAATTTGAATAATACTATTCTGCATTAAGTAGATTGAAACACTGGAGAAATGCTATGGTCATCTCACAGATCCCCAAAAAACGTAATATTCTAATTTTATTATTGTATGCCCTTGTTCCTGTCCACTGAATATGAAAGGAAGATTGTGTTTTTTTTAATTATTATTATTTATTTATTTTGTGATGCACCCCCTAGCTTATTTGTAAAAGGTTAATATCCTCTATGAGAGTTTGTTTTGTTTAAAATTGATAATTAAAAAAAAAAAAAAAAGAAAAAGAAAGGTGAGAGGGTGTGGTTAATACAACCCCATATTTTGATTTGAGCAGACTGCTGTACTGCCAATTACAGCGAATCATAAGTGAGTATTCTGCTGTCCCGCCTCCACCACTGCTGCAAAGTTTTCTCTCTTTCTCTTTGTTCCCTCGTGGTGTGGAGAAAACGAACATACCTCCATAATTGCTTTTCTTTGCATTTAAACAGGTCAGGTTTTTTTGTGGGGATCATCAGGACCTGGGGAGACAGAGCCTTGTGGATTTGCAGAGAATTAGATGGCGAGCCACCCCAAGAGTTGAACTTTGAGGTATTTTCTTTACTATGAACTGGTGAAGTTACAGGATATCAGATTGAGAGACTTCTATTGATCTTTCTACACAAGCACAAGCACTCACAATTGTTTAATCATCTGTTCTGAATGATATGTTGACATTGTATGTTTTTTTACTATTTGAATTGTTAAGGTGAAACCAAGAGTTGTAATAGATATAAAGAGATAAAAGAAACAAAAAAAAATCTTAGTTGTCTCAAATAGATATAAACTAAACTAATTTAACTATGTAATTAACTATATAAATCAATATAATTAATAAATAAAATAATATAATTAATAAAAATAAAAAACTGTAGTGATCTGAGAAGTTAACAGTTAATTATCATCATAACCAAAATTTCTTTATAGATAAATTAAAGATAATTAAACCATAAGAATGTCCATATTAGATACCTAAATAGGAGCATATCCAACAACTCTGAAACTGGGTTATTATGAATGGTGAGACAGAAGAGAAATTGAGGTGTATTATTATTTTTTACATTATTTTATTTCTTTTTCCCCTTGGCATGTACACTCGCCTCTGTCTATAAGTACAACCTCAGGTATCAGTAAAATGAGTTTTTTTAAAAAAATCATCCTGTTTCTGTGTATGCTGTCATATATCTTCCACCTCCTCATGAACCTAGTCACACTGGTCCGTAGCCTCAATGCAGTTAAACGTTTACATCCAACAAGTGATTTCAGGAGTTTTGGTAACCTTTTGTCTTGCCTAAAGTAAAGCAATCACTGTTGAGTTGTAACTGCGATCTAGGTACTGCATGTGTATTTGGGCCTGATCTTTATGCGAGATGTGGTGTAGGTTTGGGCCATATCAGCTGGGTAGATTAGACTCCATGATGCATAACTATTAGCTTGTGTTGTATATTTCAGAAAATGTATCTTTTTTTTGGATAAAGTTGCTGCGAAGTCAATATCATTAAAAATTTGCATATTAGCAAAAAAAATTAGCAAAAGAAGAAATAATTAACTTTATTGCATACATATGTGTCAAATTGGCATTTGAGGAGAGACAGAAATAGTCAAAAGACAGGGTCTACAGAGAATGGACATTTGAGGACTAACAGTAATAGCTACGCGGCATGTTCTCAATACAGATTCTCAACAAATGTTATATACAATACAACATAATTCTGGATATATTCAGCATATATATATATATATATATATATATATATATATATATATATATATATATATATATATATATATATATATATATATAAAACTATATATATATAGTTATTGGTCAATATTTTCTCTAAAATTTTCTATTTTTATTTTCTAAACAATGAGTATTTGGTGTTGTTATGTAATAATAATAAATATAATTAATAAATATAATAAATATAATTTTAATAATAATACTTTCATGTGATGTCATTTCAATGCACTGGATTGTTAACCTGCTTCTAACACAGATGTGAGAATATATTCATGACATGGATTAACATTACAGAATTTCAGTGCTTTCTTTCAAACATTGCAGATGATTGTTATTGTAAATTGTCAGCAACGCTGAGAATATTACACCAAAAATATTGAAAGAGGTCAGAATGGGAACAATATTACAATGCAGCAAGTTGTTGTCCACTTTGATCACAGTGAATAATGTAAGTGGTAACTGAGGGAGGAAGCTAAACAGGACTATAAGTAACCCAGAAAAGATGAGTTTAAAGGCGTTCCCCTTTTGTTCGTTCCTTACATCTCTTTGTCTCTCTGTGTGATCCGTTTGTCTCCTGGACCTGAATGTTTCAGAGCACGCAGCACAGACACACAACAGAACGAGATCACACTCACTGCTGTGATGAACACAAACACAAAAACTGGGTCTGGGAAATTATCAACATATAGTTGATATAAAGGACATGCACATCCCAACAACCAAACTAAAGCAACTGACACAATCCTATACCTGATATCTTTATATTTCAAGAATATTATTGGATGGATCACTGCCATATACTGCTCAAAACAAATACAGATGAATATCAGAGGTCTGCCAACCCAGGTCATGTTATCTAGAAAATAAATAATTGCCCATAGAATATTATTGCTGAACATGAATATGTTGAGTAGTTCAACAGCATATTGAAGGCAGAATATCAGTTCCACTACAGCAAGATTCAAAACAAACAATTGGGTGTGTTTTATCTTCCAGCCAGCATGAAGAAAAAGCCAGAGAAACCAGACATTAGCTGGTGTTCCCAAGAAAATACAGAGTGACATGGCAATATAAGCCATAATCATTCCAGCATATGTCCCATTTATACAATCAATAAAAGTGACAGAAACTGAAGTGGAGTTCATTTCCATTAGAGATGTTTCTGTAGTAATGTTGTCATTTGGAAAAGAACACAAACCAATTATTGTCTTAGAAGATGATATTATAGTAAACATTTAAAGTTCTATTGTAAGGTAAAGGTAAATAAAATAAGGTAAATAAAAACACAGAATAACATCATTTTGGTGTCATATATTTAGTAAAACAATTACATAAACAGAAAAATGATAATTATACACTATATTACACAGCCTTTACAGTTTATCTGTATAAAAATAAGATATTTATTTTTAGCTTTTTACCTAGTGACAGGCTTCTCTGAGATCCTGAAATTGTTTTTCAGCTCAATAGTGATTCCCTGAAGTGATAACAACACTCCTGCTGTTTAAATATAGTTCATGTGAATATTTGCATGTTGAAAAGCTCTCAGAGTGTGGTCCAGTAAGTGTTGTATACTGTATGTTGTTCTTCTGTTTTGTGAGCTTTATAGTTTTAGGGATGTATGTAATTTTGCTCTGTTCTTCTCAATGACCCTGTAAAGCATGGACAAGGCATCGTTTTAAAAAAGTTAAACAAAACCAGGTCCAGTACCCACACTCATGTCTTTCAAGAACAAAACAGCCCATTTTCAATGTTGTTTTTCTCATATAAAAAAACTTTCTTCTGAGAAGTTCTGATTGTATGTAATGCTGTGGATGACATTTAAGGGCAGACATGCAGATATAAAGTACTGGTGTCACTGAATCACAAAATACACACACAAAGCATTAATTCAAGCAATCACAACCAGGAAGTAAACCCAAGACAGATCTCGGTATGCCACAGGAAAACTGGTGGCAATACTTCACACTGAATGTAATTCACCAGGCAGGTCAGAGATAAAGTTGTGGAGATGTTTAAAGCAGGGTTAGGTTATAAAAACATATCCCAGGCTTTGAGCATCCCAAGGAGCACTGTTCAGTCTATCATCCAGAAATGGAAAGTATTCTACTATGGCAAACCTACCAAGACATGGCCGTCCACCTAAACTGACAGATCGAGCAAGGAGAGCACTGGTCAGAGAAGCAGCCAAGAGGCCCATGGTCACTCTGGAGGAGCTGCAGAAATCCACAGCTCAGGTGGGAGAATCTGTACACAGGACAACTATAAGTCTGCACTCCACAAATCTGGCCTTTATGGAAAAGTGGCAAGAGGAAAACCATTGTTGAAAGAAAGACATAAGAAGTGCTGTTTACAGTTTTCCAGAATCCATGTAGGAGACACAGCAAACGTGGAAGAAAGTGCTCTGGTCAGATGAGACCAAAGCTGAACTTTTTGGCCTAAATGCAAAGCGCTATGTGTGGCAGCAAAGTAACACTGCTCATCACCCTGAACACACCATCCCCACTGTGAAACATGGTGGTGGCAGCATCATGCTGTGGGGATGCTTTTTTTCAGCAGGGACAGGGAAGCTGGTCAGAGTTGATGGGAAGATGGATGGAGCTAAATTCAGGGCAATCCTGGAAGAAAACCTGAGGAGGCTGAATAGACTTGAGACCGAGAAGGAGATTCACCTTCTAGTAAGACAACCACCCTAAACATACAGCCAGAGCTACAGTGGAATAGTTTAGATAAAAATAATATTCATGTTTTAGAATGGCCCAGTCAAAGTCCTGACCTAAATCCCATTGAGCATCTGTGGCAAGACATGAAAATTGCTGTTCACAGATGCTCTTAATCCAATCTGGCTGAGCTTGAGCCATTTGCAAAGAAGAATGGGCAAAAATCTCAGTCTCTAGATGTGCACAGCTGGTAGAGACTTACCCTAAAAGACTTGCAGCTGTAATTGTAGCAAAAGGTGGCTCTACAAAATATTGATATAGGGGACTGATTACTTTTAAGATTTTTATTGGATACAATTTTTTAAAACCATGTATAATTTTCATTCCACTTCACAATTATGTGATACTTTGTGTTGGTCTATCACTTAAAATCTCAATAAAATTATTTAAGTTTATGGTTGTAAGGTTACAAAATGTGAAAAAGCTCAAGGGGTCTGAATACTTTTGCAAAGTCACTGTATATATAGTCCCTATTAACCTGATCCTTGAGTTTCAAAGCATTTTTCTCCTCATTCTGAACAGTTCCTAAATGTGCAGAAAGAGAGTAACATTTAATTGCAGCATGAGTTCCTTAAAACACACACACACACACACACACACACAGTAATTAATTGAATTACTCACTGCAGGGCTGTGACTCTGTTTGATATGATTCCTCTGTCTCAGTGGTAGAACTCACTGCCACTGCACAGAAAATTAAATTCTATTGCCAAACTAATGCAGAACTAATGATATTATTAAGTACTAAAACATTCAAAAGAAGTATTAAAGAAGTATTAGTATTAAAAAGAAACTCACAGTTAGGAGGGAAATCTATACTTCTGTCTCCTCTTTGAGGGATCATCTGTGAAACTTTTTGAATTAGTTCCTTCTCCCTTCTTCTCCATTCTTCATCAACTATATGGACGACATCCTGCAAATCACTCTCAGCACCACTGTCTGTCAGTGTGTCCACTTCATCCTGTTTTGGATGAATTCTGTTTACTGTGTCTGCACTGCACTGGAATAAACCACTTCTAAGCACCATCGCCTCAATCTTCTCTAGCAGTCCTTTGACTTGATCAGAATTCTGTCTCTCTACGTTGTTGAAGACATGATACTTATTCTCACACTTCTCAATCACCCACTGAAGTGCTTCACCTTCACTCTCAATGTGCTGCTCTATGGTCATGTCTCCAAGTATGTCGCCCCATGTGAAAAGCACAATGGTGTGCCTCCACACTTGCTCTCCGAGGAAGCTCATTTGCTCTTGAATGACTTTTTTCTGCTCCTCCTTGAAGGACATATCTGCAGGAATCACTAGAAGTATGCAGTGCAGAGACTGGGACAAAGCCTTACAAATTTCAGACTTTCTCCACACTGGAGTGTACTGTGATGGAAAGTACTTAAGCAACAGGTGAACTTGATCAGTACTCTGGAGAGCAGGATCAGAACAGTCTCTGATTGGTTCCTATGTTTTGATGCTGTTTAGAGGCTTCTTGGGAATTGTAGTTTACAGAAGGAAGGGTGCTATTAGAAGGCTTGACATTGTAAGAGTTACTTTTCACTATGCTAATACTAGAGCATTCCCTTCCCCAGAAATGAATGTTTAAATAATATTTCTACTATATCAAAAAAGTAAGTGATTCACAACATTGGCTGGAAAATTCCATTTATTGCAGATTTAACACCAAATTAGGCTGTTTCAAAACGCAGTCATTGATGGTGATTCAAAAGTCACAGGGTGCAGGTTTTTGGGCTTTTTTCAAAATTTTTAAATGTGACAATATTAGTAATGATTTAATAAAAACAAAACTCTGCCAACAATAATACCATTGTAAGAAAATGCTTCACAAAAAGTGTAAATTTAATAGTAAGTATGTAGGATGTTCTTTTGACATGTATAGCTTGTGTTGACAGTACAGTAGGAGATACATGAGGTTATAGTAAACTGAAGCTTTAGCATCATTGATTTGGTTCAAACGATTACTGTAGAATGACTGCTGAAAGGGGTGGTGCACAGAGGTGTCAAGTAACGAAGTTCAAATACTTTGTTGCTATACTTAAGTAGAAATTTTGGTTATCTATACTTTACTGGAGTAATTATTTTCAGATGATTTTTTTACTCGTACTTACTTACACTTTCATGCAATTATCTGTACTTTCTACTAATACATTTTAAAAACAGCCTCATTATTTCTACTTATTTCATTTTGGTTTGTCATCATTTAAAACATCCTGTCCAGATAAACTGCACCATCCAGAAAGAGTGAATTTGATTGTGGTTGGATGATTAGTAAAAATATGTACCATTCTGATACTCTATCGGTAAGGGATCCACCGCACCTGCACGTCATGTGTCTCGTCACTCTCCAGTAAGCTCAGTACTACACATATTTGGTCGCTAATGTATTTGAAATGACTGAAATGTTTTCATTTTCAAGGAGCATATATGCAGCTGAAACAGGAAGCCAGTACATCCCAAAAAATGTAAACATTAACATTTTAAAGGCACAGTATGTAATATTTCGGGTTATCTTTTAGCAGAATTTAAGATAATCACTAATAAAAATGATTAAAAACATATCTAGTCATTATAAACTAAGAAGTTGTTTGATTATTTTACCTTAGAATAAGTTGTTTATATCTACATTGGATGCTGGTCGAACACTGACTGAGGCAGCCATGTTGCATCGCCATGTTTCTACAGGAGTTCAAAAAGAACAAATGAGGCTACCAAACTGAAAAACCGTTTGTGTTGTAATGATGAATTGGCCACTCAAATTCGATGGCGCTGTAGCTTTGTTTTACCGTTGGCTGACATAAAACAGGAGCAGAAGAAGAAATACACATATACCTCAATAAAACCTCAATGAGAAGAAATACACGGAGGAGAAGCAAGAATAAAGGTTTTTTGGTTTATTTGTTAAGATGGCGGAACATTCTTATGCTCGTCTTAGACAGTGGCTGTTTACCAACACACAGTTTGTACACCAACCTTCACTGATGTAGATTATTAAGCTGCCCCCTCTGGTTTCCCCGGACTGCAGGTTACGGTCCGCTCAGAAGAGCTGCCGGCCGGCGAGCTGGAAGGCCAAGTCCGGCATGCTCTGGTTCAGCTGTGTTTCTGTGAGACAAATCACTGCGCAGTTCCTCATCTCCTCAGAAACATTCATCCTTAGCCGCAGGAGGTCCAGCTTGTTGTCCAGAGAGCGGACATTGGAGAGGAAAATAGATGGAATCAGCGGACATTTTTAGTGTTAGCCTTTAGCCTGGCTAGCATGCCGCCCCGCTTCTGCCGCTGGTCTCGTCTCCTCCTCCCGGCCTGTGTTCCACTCCAGCGGGCCGGCGTCCAGAGAAGCCGTAGTCTGCCCAGCTCAGCCCAAACCTTATTATCCAAAGTTGCTGCTTTTGTGGCTAAACTGTCTCTTATCTGAATGAGTTCGGTTCGGGTGTAACAACCACCGAGGGCGAATGAATTCAGGATCAGAACCGATATAAACCGACATAAAAACTGCTAAAACTGGGTAGCTAGGAGCGTGAGAAGCCGCTGTGCAACTGCGCGCCGCTGTCTTGCCATTAAAAAAAGTTTGATGTGTTTACTTTGTTACAATATCTTGTCTTTTGTACATAAAACAGCTAACGTTTACAATAGCACTACTGAAGTGCAGAAAATATGTTCTGTCTGCATTGCAGCTATGATAATTTTACATATTACATTTCCTAAATTTCTAATTAAAACTAATCTTACCACTTGACATATCACTAGCTCTAAAGCTGCAATTAGACATCGCATTCAGGAGTATCAAAGATTTGACACCTTACGGCCATCGTAGAGACTTCTTTGTGTTTGGAGGGGGGGGGGCTGTGGAAATAGTTTTCAGTTGGCTGCAATATGGACACTAAACCTCTAGATGTCGCTGGAAACTACATACTGTGCCTTTAATATAACATTATAGTCATTATGACTTTTAGAAAAAAAAAATTATTTTGGGGTGGGGTCTGCGGTAGTGCACCATATGCCCCTGTGGCACAGCCTAAGTTTTGGCATTTGTTTTCCTTACATTACTTTTACTTTTATACTTTAACACTGCATTTAACCCTTGTATCTATACTTCTACCTGTGTAATGAATGTGAATACTTTTGACAACTTTGGTGGTGCATCAAATGAAGAGGTGGGCTGACCTTGGTTTCAACTGTGCAGACTCTGGCTCCAATGAAACAAGTTGGTGGTAGGTGGTAGTTTAGCTTTATTTGTATAGAATGCCTTTAAAAAATTATATACAGTCTATGGACTGTCCTGACCCATTTTCAATCTGGACTACAACACTGCTGTGACCCAAATCTGGACCATATCTTGCATTTAATAGTGACTCACATGGAATAATGTCCTACAATTTGACCAGATGCAAATTTCAGAACTTTTAACTTGGTCTAGTAGTCAAACTTGGTTCTGAGAAGATTGGTCAGTTCTGATAGTGGAGGTTTTATGGTGCCTGAGATGTTTTCACAGCTATAAGACAGTTACATTTTTAATGCTATATGAAAAATGACAACAGTTCTTAGAATCATTATTTATATTGCTTTTATTTATATTATTTTAATAATAAAGCCCACCATTTCTTTATGTGAAGTGTTTTATGTTTTTAGTCAGCAATCAAATGGATAAAAAAACATTTTGGTCCTGCCAAACAATTCTGGGTCATCATTTCATGTGGCATGTCAACCAATACTAGTATACATGTAAAAAATAAATAAATAAAACAACACAAACCTAAACATTGCTTACATATACAAAAGGTACCATATCATCTATCACTACCCAGCTAGCACTGCTGATATTGCATATAAATCTGTGCAGTCAATCATTTTGTATTTGGCCCTGATCTCTTTGCTAGATGTGGTCTAAGTTTAGGCTATACATACAGAGCCATCACCATGTCTTGGGATGTCTTAAGACACATTATTAAGATGTCTTAAGACATCTTGAGGCATGCCTCAAGAAATGAAGACGTGTCTTTAAGACGTGTCTATAGACACGGGTCTTAAGATGTCTTATCTATAAAAACATCTCAAGATGTCTCAAGATATAGGATATATGAAGAGTTCATTTGCAAAAACAGATATCTCCACTTTATTGTATTGAATGTACCTGCAAAAAACAGCCCTTTCCCAAAAATAACAGAAATTGACTTTGTCTGTTTTTGCAAATGAACTGTTTTTTTGTTTTTTTTCCCTCCAAAAAATATTTTAAAATAAATAATTCAATTTTAAATATGTTTAAAGGAATACTGATACATAAACAACAGCATTATGTAGCAATAACTATTTATTTTCATACATATAATTTTATGAACTCAATATTTCGGCTGTGTATAAATAGAAATATTATTGTATATATATATCAGTACATACTACAGTAATACATTTCAGAATAAATAGTAATACATGTACAACATTTAACAATAATATTACATATATCATCTATTAT